>JAHPZR010007074.1:37500-48582 GCA_019787425.1 Platygyra sinensis | reverse complement strand
GAAGTAGAGATAGACCTTTATCACTGACAAATGAGATGTCTAATATTTGTGACTGTTTTCTTAGATTTCTCTTTGCTGGCAAATAAATACAAGTAATAAATAATTATTAATTTATTATGGTAAATCACTTTATTTTATATCATGGTGTTTAGACCTGCTGTGCTTCATATAATTGCAGGCATTATAAATGAACAAATAAATATTGTTTCTAGACCTAACTTAAAAATTCCAACTGTTTGATTCTTTTAAGGTAATTGACATTTTTTGTAATTAATGGTGATTAACATTGTATTGGCATTCTATTAAAGTGCACGTAACCCCAATTTTTTTCACTAAAACGAATCTACTTGTTATTTGAAATATTTCTGCGAAAAATTTTTTTGATTTGGATAAATCCTTGATTTTCTGTGCCCCGACAAAATCTCAAAATCACCGCCATTTTTGTTTCGTGACCAAGTCTGAGGAGAATGGGTCCAGCAGCTGTTGTGACGTCTACCCAGGAAGATCAAATGTCTCCTGTCCTCTCATTTCCTTGAGGATGATGCAATACATATTCGAAAAATGTGCAGAAACACCCTCCAGAGGTGCTATCGGCTGTTGCAGCAATATCTCAGATTTAAAGAAAAATGTACTGTACAATTTAATGGCGATGATCGGTCAGTAATACAATAAAAACGTAAATGATGGTTGATTTTGTCGAACTATCAAACAAGTGAACTCTCTCTGTGAGAACCATTGAAGAACTATCAGTAGAATTTGTTCTGCAGACTTTCAAACGCTAGTTTCAAAATTTTCTGCTGACAGCCAACCAGTGATTTGTAGAGATACTAACGACAACCTATGTCTTCCAATCCCAAGCCTTAGAGCCAAGCCTGGTCCATAGCTGCCGAAGCTTATTCCGGTTTCTGTAGCATGAAGCCTGGATGGGATGCTAGTCCATCACAGGTCACTCCCCCGCAATTTTGTCAGGTTTCCCCAACAGTTTGCAGGTACCCATTTATACACCTGGGTGGAGAGAGGCACTGTGAGAGTAAAGTGTCTTGTCCAAGAACACAACACAATGTCCCCGGCCAGGGCTCGAACCCAGACCGCTTGCTCCCGAGTCTAGCGCACTAACCATGAGGCCGCTGTGCCTCCCACCAATCCCACAGTATTCATAACATATCTAGCAAAGTCTTGCAATCAATCACGAAGCACTACGACCGATGTATAAGCTTACTGATATGTAAATAAGTCACAACTATACACCGCCAACCAACACTTATTTCTCTTTCAATTCAGATAAAAGTCGAAGACTAATCCTTTAAACTTACATGATAACAAAATTGTTAGACTTACAGAGTTTTTCGAAGGTTTGAAAAACAGCAGATCGACAAAAATTCCGTGCAACAGTGTCGAAAATGTGACCTCGTAACATTATCTGCAGACCGCTCAGGGAGCACATGCTGTTCACTTATCCCGGCGATGAATTTCACTGCAAGCATTGAGAAAAAATTACATCTTCAGTTATTTGGAGTTACTACTTCAAACGTGCAACAATGTGAAATTAGTAATTGTATGAAATGCTTCCTTCCGCCTTGCTTCCCTAGCTTCAAAAATACAGGTCGAAACAATTTTAATTTTTGATTTTTAATTGCCAGATTGAAGCCCATGTTTTGGAGCTCATCACAACTTGTAAACTGCAACACATACTGTGCTCTTATAAACATGAAGCATTCCAGAAAGTAAAATACAGACTGGATTTAATAGGACAACCATACCTTGACAAAATACATTCTCGCTAACGACAACTGTAAATGGGCTTTAAACACGAGTGGAAACCTTGTTTTTAGATAACGAATTTGCCATCCAAAGCAGTCCTTGAGTTTTCTTGAGTTTTCTTGCTCCTTCACTTCGTATCTAGCTTTCCATTATACAAGCAGCTCGTCTGCAAAGAGTTCTTCCCCATCGTCACTTGAAATTTTGCAAATTGCTCTTAAAGCTCCAAGCAGTCATTTCACAGTTGTCGAATGTGCTCGCTCGAAGTTTACTTTGGAGTCTTTCAAATCGAAACTTAACTCTGACTCCAGTGATGAACAAGAAATGATTCTTAAACAAAAGTTGAACGTTTTAGTCCCAAAATATATTGGAACAATTAATTTTTCTTTCCATTTTCTCCAGCAAATACAGAGAGCAGACTGAGGCCCCATTGTGTTTGGTTTCTGGGTAGACGTTATCTGCAACTGCTGCCCCAGACTCCCAATAAAACTCGGTCGTGCAACACTTCAAGCACAACTTTGAGAGGGCATAGAAAATTGAGGATTCAAGCAGTTACAAAAATTTTTGCACCCAAATGCTTCGAATAACATGTAGATTCGATTTGGCGGGGAAAAAATGGGGTTAGGTGCACTTTAACTGTGTGAGACAGCGGTTTATGGTACTAGCCAGGTTTCTGCTATGTATTCTGTCTGTAACAAGAAGTGCTTGTGATGGCAGGTGCTTGACTGTGAAGGACAACATCACAATATGGTAGTAATTATGTAAAGCTGTGGCCATCAACAAAGTGCAGATACTGTAATTCTCATTTCATGTGTAATATCCAAACTTTCATAACAACAACATTTCAACAACAACAACAACATTGACTTTATTTTTACAATACTGCAAAAAAGGCCTTTGTAGCCCACAATCAGCAAAGCTATTTTAGGCGGGCTACTTAAACTGGCACTGTATAATTAATAAGCTCTCTCACACACAAACATACACACACACACACAATTAAATGTATTAATGAGAGAATAAATAAAAATAAATAATAGATCTCACTTTATTGTATTGCTAGGGTGACTCAGTCCAAGGTGTAATCGAAACACTTCCCACAGATCTCACAACTGCCAGGGCTAAATCCAAATCCAAAACACCTTATAAAGTTTATACCAAAGTACTGTCAGTAGCTTTTTCCCTTCTGTTGTTCTATTTCAGAATGAATAACTGTTATTTGTAAAAATAGTTATGATAAACTTTATATTATTTAGTACACAGTCAAGTATTAACAAAGGAATAACAAGCTAATGTTCTTTATCTCCATACATGTTATGCAAACATATGTTGCGCCTGTGATAAGTTGTTCTTCCACAAACTATTTTTGTACTGATCAAACCTTGTCATGACCAAGGTGTGCAGAGATATATAATAAGCAAATTTATCCCAGTCTAATATTTATGCAAAGGTCAAGAAAACTTGGAAAGCTGTGCAGTTTTATATTTTCATGTTCCAGGTCTTGAAAGTCATGGAATTTAAATGTATGCCTTTAAAACCATGGAAAAGCAGTATGCTTGAGAGCTGAGAATAAACAGGCAGACGATCTTTAAGGACGTTCGCGCCCATTGCTACTGCGCATCTCTAGTGCGCACGTTATTCATTGGCTACGCGCGTGCCACGTCATTTTCAAGCGCGCGCACCGAGTCGAAAACTCAACAAAATATAGAGCTAATGGCCTTTGCGTTAGTTTTGTGTGCGAATATTTTTGTTGGATGCTCGGTGACCCCCACTTTTATTTCGGCAGATCACTTCCTTTTCTGATTCTTTCCATTATACTAAAAAACAAAAAAAATCTGTACGTGGGAAGTTTTAATTATTTCTCATATACTATTCAAATAGGGTCGAATTGGTACATGGATACAGGTGTGCGTAACTAAAAGTTGTATTTTTTTGAGGCTAATTCTAGCTGATTTAATGGAACATGTAGCAAAGATCTATCAAATAGGCCCATATATGCTGTGTTAAACACACATAACTTAGATATGATTCTTCAACTTAAATATATGCCGATAATAATGAATCCGGAAAGAATCGCCTCAGTGGCTGGAAATCCTAGTAATGCTATGATCTGTGGCGCGCCTTATCTTCAAAACGAGTTCGGTGACCCCCGATTTTTTTACGTTTTTCATCTAATCTTATCATTTTCTACCTGCAGCCAAAGTTTTAAAAAAATCTGTACGTGGGAAGTTTTTGGGTGCGAACGTCCTTGAGTTTAAACTTAACTTTAACTTTAGCTTAGGCAACATTCAAGACTTTGTAAATTAATCTTTGCACTTGCCATAAATTTGTTTGCAGTCTAAAAACCAAGCAATCACCATTCATGGTTTTGATCTTGACTCTGATGGAGTACCTGAGCTCATCACAGGCTGGTCCAATGGCAAGGTAACTGTTGTCATACTTTCTCAACTGAACAGTTTTAAACATTTAAGAATAAAGAATTAATTCTCCTTTTAGAAGACTGAAAAAATTGTGATTTATGGTTTTAACTTTATTACAGGTTGGGTCAAATTTAGACTTATTATTAATAATTATTTTAGCAATACACTTGTACACTGCTGGACATTGCAACCTGTGGGGTCGCCAATGCGACTGGATTTGGTCCGCTGGCAACTAACTTTTCATGTGTGGTCGCCAGTCTTGCCACCGGGATTTCAAGTTATTATTTTATTTATTTATTTATTTATTTCATTTCCTAAGATCCAAGGCGAAATGAACGATTGTTAATCGTAAACCACAAGGAATGCGCAGACACTGTAATTTCTTATCAGTTTCATATACAAAGCCGTTTAAACCGCCTGTACTATAATTACTGGTGCTATTGTTAAATCATACATTACATACATTATTACATAGTACATTTATTTTATTTTGTTTACAAATAAATTAACAATTAACATGCCCGCAGGTAGCTATAACTAATCTACTGTAGGAGGGTCATGTTAACACAAATTATTAACATATAACTAGGTACAACTAAATACAACTAGAAAACTAAAGAGTCTAAAATTGACAACAATGACTAGAGACCTAATAAACTAACAGTTGAAAAAATAATAATTAACAACAATTATAACAAGAGACTGCAGAGACCACTAGTAAACTTACGGTATTACAAATAGTAGATAACAAATGGTTACGACAAGAGACTAGAGATACGCTAAAACAATATTGTTGAAAATTAATGAATACATAAATCAGTTATGAAAGTATTTCAGAAGTGACATTTGTTCCTAAAATGAGATTTTTTGCAAAAAAGAAAAAATCTTTACCATTTATTAAAAGAAACAACATTCGTTTTCACTTTACAATTTAAACAGCGGTATGTTGTAGGAAAAGAATCGAGAGTTAATTTAATTTACGAAAGCTCCCATTATTATCGAAAAGAAACTGAATGGATGTAGCGACTGTATATTTGTCACAACTGTCTCATGAATAAAAATGATTATAGTTTTCTTTTTCATCGGAAATGTTTTGCAGTTCCTACAGAGCATGCGAAAGAAATAGAATACATTGATGGTAGATCGTAAACAGCCGAAATGGAAATCTCAGACACGGGCATTAATTAGTATTTTGCTTGTTTTTTGGAGATATCGGATTTCTCCTTGTCTCACTGAAAAACGAAAAATTTCACATTCTCGCCAGGCAAGTTAAACTATTTTTAGGTTTTTCAAAAAGTGAACTAGTATTTTGGTCATTAGATGTAAATTCTTCCCGATCATGCAATGTATCTCAAGCTTTAACAAAACTAGCCCGCTTTTTTACTTTTAACAATTGTATTTGTTCCCGCTTGTGATTGAATTCAATTTCTGTATTTAGCACATTGACACGCTTTGGAATTTTTCACACGGTGAGACTCGTCGAGATGTGTTGCATGTTCTTTTAAACTCTTCAAATTCCCACCGGTTGCAAATTGAAATTATAGCTTCACACACACACACATGGAATTGCTGCATGCAGTCGCCACTCATCAATGAACACGGGAACCTGTGTATTAAAAGTATAACATTGCTCCCTGCAGTAAATATTTGTTTTATTGCTGGGCAATGAAAAATAATAAAACGAAGCATGCAACATCAAGAGTTTTCTCTTTTCCATGTGGTTTTTCATCTTTCTTTTTCCTTCATGCTGAAGAAATCATAGACTTGCCACAAGCCGACATCATGAATTTCACAAAGCTGGGTAGAATATGTTAGGCTGCGAAGCGGCCTTAAGAGCGATAGGAGAAGCAATAAGAGAATGCGGAGTTGACAGTTTGTACTGCAGAAATTTACAAGTAAAAACTTTTGGCCCGAAGGGCTGAAAATTTTTGGCAACCAACAAATTTTAGAAGCCAGTTGGCCCAAAAGTATTTTTGCTTAAGTCAAGCCCTGTTGTAATAAATTAGTTTTAAATAAATATAATTTTAAGATTATAATTTTACCTTTCAGATCTTTCTACCTGTGTTTTTAATGTATCCACTTAAGATTGTTTTAGTGCCCTCAATTGGTATCCCGGGGGGGGGGGGGGGTACTCCCTATAATGGCCTATACGGGGAGGCTCCGCCCGAAAGGGGTACCTTTTTCAGGCTTCAGGTATATGAAAGGGTAGGGATTTCACAAGTTTAGGTATATAAAAGGGTAGGAAAATCGGTCATTTAGGTATTTACAAGGGCCTTTAATTGTAATATTTCGAATAGACGCCACTTATGGCTGTATCAGTTTATTTATTAAGCACTACATGAAAATGAGAACAAGACTTTCTAAAGTAGGTATGTGAAAGGGGTACCTTTTTTCAATAAAAGGTATATAAAAGGGGTACCTTTTCCGCCAAAATGGTATATGAAAGGGTAAGGGGTTAGACCTCGGGGCGGAGCCTCCCCGTATTAAACTTTGTTAAGTACCCCCCCCGGGATTGGTATACCCCTGTAATACATATTTCTAATAAATTTTTGATACCTTTTAGATTTTTCTACTTGTGTATGTACTTTAATGCAATTGTTGTTTATTTCAGATTGATGCCCGTAGTGACAGAACAGGTGAGGTGATCTTTAAAGATAACTTCCCTGTGGCTGTTGCTGGTATTTTAGAAGGTGACTATCGCATGGATGGCAAACTGGAATTGATCTGTTGTTCAGTGGAAGGAGAAGGTAATAATTTCACAAACAGTATGTAAAACAGGATGTAATTTGAAGCAGTTAACATGCCTTATTGTTGAGTCACAGTATTTAATCACTCAAGAAAGAAATTTTTGAGGTCAAGCCAAGTGCATACAAAAGAAACAAGACACAAGGAAGAGCTTGACTGTGTGGTTATGACACTTCAATGATCTCAAACTGTCTTACCATAATATGTGCATCTCCTTGAATGTTTTATAAACTAAGATAATTCATTAGTGAGAGCTACTTTCCAGTGCCTGTCAGTGGTTGAAGAGACCAAACCAACCCATCTCAGTGGCAGTTTAAAAGAGGAAGTAGCGTGGCAGTCATGCTCTGGAAATTACAAGACATAATGTAGTAGTATAATAATAATGATCTTTATTGAGGAGATCAATTTCACTGATAAGTGATTTACAAAAGAGTCCTCAAAAATTAAAATAAAACAAAAAGAAAAAATATAGACTAATAAATGAATTTATAAAGATTAGACTAAAGACTATTTACATTTCTTAACGCTCTAAATGATTAATTACTACAACTACATATCTTTTCTTTCATTGGCTTTGTTTTTAGTTTTTTATCACAGCTTGAGTTGTTAGAACATGGGGAATATGATGCAAAGTCTAGGGTTCTTCTTTCAGTTCTGTGCTGTTTTGTTGTCTCCTTGGGCAAGACTCTTAATGACACATTGAGTAATCTTCACCCAGGAATATGACTGATTTTTAGTGGGAATCTTTTTTAACTTGACAAAGTGGGAACTTCATTAATTTACACATTCTTTGCTACTTTATTAGTCCGTGGGTATCTGCCAGCATCTGCTGACATGAAGGGAAACTTGATGGATGTCAATGTTGAGCAAGATGCGCTGCGAGACTTAGCACAAAGAAAGCAAAACTTGCTACTAGAACTGAGAAACTATGAGGAAAATGCAAGGGTAAGGTTTATGAGAGCTAAAAATTTTTTTTTTCTGACTGTGCCATGAGAACAACAGAAATTAGACAAATAAACAAGGTGCCTGGCTGTTAATAGACCCTTTGTATAAATTGGTGCTTGAATTTGAATAAGAATACTTTGTGCATCCTTAGCCTCCTACGTTATATGTTTCCAGACAAAGAATTTTTCACATGAATTATGTTTCCAGACAAAGAATTCTTCACATGAATTATGTTTCCAGACGAAGAATTTTTCACACCATTTATGTTTCCAGACAAAGAATTGTTCACATGGATTATGTTTCCCAACAGAAATTTTCACATAAGTTATGTTTCCAGACAGAATTCTTCACATGACAGTGAATTCTTTCCAGACAGAATTTTTCACATGAATTATGTTTCCAGGCAGAATTTTTCGCATGAATTATGTTTCTAGACAAAGAATTTTTCACATGAATTAATATGTTTCTAGACAGAATTTTTCACATGTGAATGAATATGTTTCCAGACAAAGAATTGTTCACATGAATTATGTTTCCAGGCAGAATTTTTCTCATGAAGTATGTTTTCAGACAGAATTTTTACATGAATTATGTTTCCAGACAGAATTTTTCACATGAATTATGTTTCTACTGTAGACAGAATTTTTTACATGAATTATGTTTCCAGACAAAGAATTGTCCACATGAATGTGAGGCTAAGGGTGTATAAATATTGTTATTAAAATATTGTGGCCTTTTATACAAAGGGCCTATTAATTGGGTTAACTAGTAAGGAAATGTATGGTGCTGTTTTTGCCTGGATCAAGCCGCTGTAAAGTTGTAATACATGTACTTCAAGAGACATCCAACCCATTGTCCATAAAACAGTTCTGGTTTGTCACAGGGAGACAATGAATACTAGCATGTAAGGGGTGACCTCCAAAAGATTCATCGACTAGTATTTTCCTCCCCCCTAAAAAATCCAGGCATTTCCTAATTATTTTGTATTCAACCATGAGAGATCTGAGTATCTGCATGAAAACCAGCTACATGTAGGTCCTTCAGCTTTCTCTCTAAAGTAAGTATAATAATTGAAATTTATTTTTTGTAATTTTAAGGCAAACTTTATTTCTTAAGGTTGGGAAAGCTGGAGGTCAAGAGGTTGACCAGTCGCAGATGGGTATCATACCAGCCAATACCCAGTTACAAACCTCACTGTTGGTAAATCCAGGAAGTGAACAGGTTCAACCTCATGTTGAACTATCCATCTCGACTACAAATGAAACTATCATACGAACTGTCATGATATTTGCCGAGGGAGTGTTTGAAGGGGAAAGCCATGTGGTGCATCCTCCGCAACAAAGTTTAAAATCGTCTCTTCAAGTTCCAGTGTTCCCTCCAAAAGACATTCCTGTTGATCTTCACATCAAAGCTTTTGTTGGAAATAAATCCAGGTTTGAAGGCAGAAACTATGATTTTATTAGTAAATTATTTTATTCTTTTATGAGGAAATAGTCAATGAGGTGTAGCCAAGTTGACTATCACTCATAGAAAAACAAGTGTTAGGTAACTAATGCAAGGTAAAGTCTGTATACAAGACATGTAGTCCATGAGGTTGGTTCTTATATGAAGCAAGTAGGAGTATTTTTACTCCCCTCTTGATACATGTAAGATGTTATTCCATTGCAGGGTTACCTCCCCCCCCCCCCTCCCCCCCCCCCCCCTTCGGCATTAAGCTCACCGGTATCCATTAATAATTTATGCACCTTGGTGGAGAGAGGCACTGCAAGGGTAAAGTGTCTTGCTCAAGAACACAACTAATTTTCAGTTTCAAGAGCAGTGTGCTCATTGGCCATTTATCAGTGAACAGAAAATGACAAGAGAACCAATCATATATGCCGATGTTCAGTAATAATAATAATAATAATAATAATAATAATAATAATAAATTGAAATTTATACCGCGCAGTTTCTATAAAGATATTCAACTGCGCCTTACAATAAATACAACACAGCTGAGTAGCTTCTAAGATACTGAAGGCTGTTGTGTTCTCAAGTCCCAAATTAAATTAAAGTGTTTGCTTACCGAAACATCCTGTCCAGTATGTAGATGGTCATGTCTGATTAGGCTGCTGTACTGGAGCAATTCTTTTTTCAAGTCATACTGTCTAGTAAATTCTGTCTGTTATTTGCCAGATGGGAAGTTCAAATTTTAAAGTGCTGTAAGGGTTGGATTTTTTGGGTTAGTGAGAATGGTTTTCAGGCTGGTACATTATAGACTTTATAGCTTACCCAGTGGTAGCCTACGTGTAGCCGTACCCTCCCCCCGAGAAAAAACGGGAGGGAGGGAACGTCTACGAAAAGCTGACACAAATCGTGTTATGTGACGTCAAAGTAATTTATGTAAGTTATTTAATTAAATTATATTTTCCGCCGAAAGAGCGTCAATACTACTGTCCTCACGCAGATAGAGGCCTCGTAAATATTTATTGTTTCGAGCTTATTTGCAAGTCACTGTCCCTTTTTATGTGTAGGATTACGAGCGATTTTGGTCCAAAGCAAGAAGAAGACAAGATGTAAACGTCGCGCTCGCAGATTTGGACTTACATGCGCACGCTGCATCAGAGTAGACTTGTAGGCAGTGTCATGGTCTCTTCAAGAAGAGAAATAATTTGCAGCAGAACCTGGAAGAATTACAAAACTCTATGGGAATCAACTACGCCACAACTTTGAAGAAATTTGTCCTTGCTTTCCAGCTGAAAAATTCGCGTAAAATGGGGTTGAGTGACGGCTTACACGACTCCTACGGTTCGTGCTGATTTGTTCATTTGCCGTTTTTTTTTCGGTCTCTCGACCTTTTTGTCGCTTCACTCTTGTTTATGAAGGGCACTTCATGTTGTGTTGTAAGGAGAAAATTAGAGCCGCGTCGTCAGATTCGAGTCAGATCGTGCTATGGCAATTTTTTTTTAGACGGAGGTCACAGGCCTGCATGATTTCCGCTGTTTACATCTGCATGTCGCTTCGTCGAGTTTGACACCTCTATAATATTTGCCATGTGTTAGAGCATTGTTTTGGCTCATTTCTATTGCAAGATACGTTTTTAAATCTCCAGGTATTTGCTTTTGAGGGACAAAATATGACGATTATTGTGAACGTGTTGCTTACTTGCAATCTATGTTGTGACGCCGGGCTCGGCTGTGATTTAATAGAATGTTTGCATGTACAGCCACAGTAG
>JAHPZR010007074.1:0-32500 GCA_019787425.1 Platygyra sinensis | reverse complement strand
TTCAGGTAGTAATGTGGCTGAATCAAAACTTCCTTCTCCCGGAGGAGATAGAAAGCAAAGACACAGAACTGGACATGATGTTTTTATCTCTGAGAACTGGAAATCCACTGGCAATCAAAATGGACCAAACTGGAAATGTTAGTGACAATTTGTCATCCTAATAATGATAATACACACCGGTACTCATTTATGAGGCTTGACAGTGGATTTGTCGAGGCTAAGATGTTGGTAGTAAGGCTGTCTACCATATGGTGAATGGTGTTACAGTCATTTTAGTGCTTTCTTCTATTTTCATGTTCTATTCTTTGTAAAGTGGTACATTGTTATAAACTTGAATATTGCATTTTGTGGTAAAAATAATTAAACAACATGAGCTTTCAACAGCCAGTCTACTGTCTTTGACGGACTAATATTTGTGATAAAATGAAACATTAAAAATTGAATGTGTAGAGTAATTTGCATAAACTAAAAATACATCACATGTAAAGAGACATTCAGAACACTGCTCAAAGTGCTAAGATTGAAAGAATGCTATACTGTCTTGGGAGCGGCTATGAGTTGTTTTCAGCCTCATTGGCTGTGTGTCATGATTCAAGTGTTTCCTGTGATGATACATTGTTGACATACACAGTGTTTTCTTTGAGGGGTCTTGCTTTGAATGACTAAAAACGATCAAGGTAGACAATGTAGTGATAACATTAAGTGAGAAAGATTCTTTTAATTTTCAGGTGACTGTTAAGACTGATGACATGGATTTAGCAGGAGACATCATTCAAGCTCTTGCATCCTTTTTGGGAATTGAGGTAGATACATGTATGCTTCCAAACAAGAAGTTGCATTTGGTGTCAAGTATTTTCTGTTAGGGCGTTGTGTTCTCCAATTAACACTGAGATTCTATACTGTCTTGCGTCTGTTCAGTAACTGAGCAAAAAAAGTGGGACACAAGCCTCTAGGTGACTGTTTTACTGATGATAACATTGACATGGTCTTCAATCTAAACTTCTCCACTTCAATGTGAATACTCTTTTTGAGCTTTCTTTCAATCGGAAGGCAATCTTGTACAACTTAATAATTTATAAGACATGTAGCTCCCAAAAGAGGGAGAATCGAGAGACAGACTACCTGGTTACAAAAAATAATTTTCAAATCAGTTTGCACCAAGTGAGTTTCAAAGTTTTGCTGTTCTGCTGTGTCTCCAGGCTAGTAGAGACAATATCTGGTTATTAATTTTTGTCATGTCTCAGTCTACGTCAAACTACTGTGAGTTGACAAATGATTGTCATTTGATAAATCTGTAAAAATCTCGGTTGTTACATTGTTTAATGGCAATTTTATTACAGGATCTCCAGTCCACAGCAGAATTTCCTGATCAGTTGGAAAAACTCCGTGAAGTTTTGGTTAAGGTAATAAATAAATATTGTTGAACTCATTTTTAAAATGTAGACTTGTCATACTATTGATAAGTTATTGCAAAATCCGTGCAGCTGAGTACTCCACAGGACATGCACAATGCTAAAATCCCTGGCTTGGTTGTTATGGTTCGAAGCCCTGTACTCATGTTTTGTATATCCCTAAAAGGCTGAAGATCTTTTTTCAGGATTCTGGCAAACTTGTATATTGGTGGCAGGGAAGTGCCCCCATTAGCGGCACTTTACCACAAAGTAAGGCTCTAACCCTCTGGAGACATGTCCAGAGAAATTTCCTATTCCAAGATGGCTAACCCCAGTACCACCTGATCTGTACTCCCTCCAGGAGGGGACCCCCTCCAGGTTCCCTCAGTCCCCCGGGACTGTCGGATATGGACCTCAGCCCTGGAGGCTGGTCTGGGACTTTTATTCCAGGGTGGCTACCCCAGGTACCACCTGATCTGTGCTCCCCCCAGGAGTTCCCCCTTCCCGGGCCCCTACTCCCCTGTCATCCTTCCCTGCCACCCAAATTTTAACCACAGCCAGTGTTGTATTTCCGAATGTAATACCGTTAGCAGCACCTCAGACCAGGCCTCGAAAGAGGATAATTAAGCAAGACTTGATAGCCATTACAGCTTTCCCAGCATCTCAGAACAAGGATCAGTTTACAAGGGTGAGGCTTGGGTATAATTTGATGATGATGAGTTCAGTCACTTATATTCAGAGAAGATAGCCAAGAGTTGAACGTTCCACTATTTTCAGATACCACCTAATTGCAAATGTTCAAGGCAGTACAAGCACACACAGTGCTTGATGCTCCGTTATTACTTGAGCTGTTCTTGTAAGAGATTATATATTTAAACTGTAAAGAAAGATCTAAGACATCTATGATCATCACAGTTATAAGCACGACTTAAACAGCTGTGATACATTCTTCACCATCTACAGGTATAATTAGCCTGCGTAGCAGCCGTTTCCTTTCCTTTTCCAAACGTTCGCGAACGGGAGGAAAACTGCAAAAGATTGGCAAAATAAGCACTAGGGGAAGGGAGTGAGGCGACGGCCCTTCTTACTCACCCCCTCCCCACTTCTCCCCAATTTTTTTTATTATTATTATTATTATTATTATTATTATTATTATTATTATTATTATTATTATTATTATTATTATTATTATTATTATTATTATTATTATTATTATTTAGGTAGACGAGTTACATGCTGTAAGACAGAAACTCACAGCAGAGATGGCAGATCATTCCAACTTGATCAGAAGTCTTGTTGTAAGAGCTGAAGACGCCAGATTAATGGGAGACATGTAAGTTTTGCTGAACAATCTCCTTACCTACATGTTACTTCCCTTGGTAAAGGCACTGTGGAGTCTGGATTAAAAGCAGTCCGGATTCATACCCTGACCGAGATCACTGCGCGCCAACAACCTTTATTCCTAGCGTACCTCCTTACACCCAGGGAAATAAATGGCGATTAACAAAGTATCTTTGGAGTAACCCTGTGATGGCCATTGGCTAGCATCCCAACCGGGGCGGGGGGGGGGGGGGTTACACAGCTGGAAACAGATTTATGCGCCGACTCGATGGATGGCCTTATGGACCTAGAAGTCGGGGTTCAAGCTCTGGCTGGAGACATTGTGTTGTGTCCTCAGTCAAGGCATTTTCCCGTCACAGTGCCTCTTTCCACCCAGGTGTATAAATGGGTAGCAGCTAAATTAATGTTAGGGGGGGGTACCCCTGTTCAGGCACTCCTATCTGATAGTTAGCATGGACGGAGATAACGTTGATAAAGTAGATGATTGGTGTTATGTTGTAGCTGTGTCGTGGTGGGATTGTTTTCTTATTTCCAATTTTGGCTTGTTGTCAGGAAAAATATGAGAAAAGGCTATATGGAACTGTACGATCTGAACAGAGATCTCATTAATGGCTACAAGATCAGATGTAACAATCACACAGAACTTCTCTCCGACTTGAAACTTGTCAATCAGGCTATTCAACGAGCTGGAAAGCTAAGAGGTAGGTAACTGTTTTATAGCGAACCGACCGACCAACCAACTTACTGGCTGACTGACTGTCTCTGACTGAGTTGTGGACGGACGGACAGACTGACTGGCTAGCTGACTGACCGGCGGACGGACGAAGAACGGACTGTCTGGCTAGCTGACTGACTGATGGACGGACTGATTAGCTGTCTGACGGAAGGACAGACCTGAGGCGCGTTTCTCGAAAGCCCCGAAAACATTTCCGGCCCGTAAAGCCATTTGTAATTCATCTGTATCTAAAAACAGAGAAGTGTTTACGCCTGAAACTTCTTGTATGAAGAGAACCTCTGATCATATTAAGAATATGTGAATAAAACAGCTCTGTAATCGTAAGGTTCGAGATTTTGATATGGCTTTGCGGGCCCGAAAGGTTTCCGGGGCTTTCGAGAAACAGGCGCCAGCTGGCTGGCTGACAGACTGACTGATAACCTAGTAGCCTGCGTGGCAGGCGGTAGAAAGGAGGGAAGTCAAAATGCGCGCGCTCGTTTTTCCCCTTTCCCTCCCCTTTGGACGCCTGCCATGGAGGCTAATGGACTAGCGGACGGACGGGCGGGCGGACCGACCAATCTGGCTGACGGGCTAGCTGACGGACTGTAATGTTTTGCTGTACTATTTATATCTTTTGAGTAAGTATAAGATAAGTGTTTTACAATGGATATAGTTTTTTTTTTCTATCCCAATTAACTTTCTTCTTTTCTGTAGTTGGCAGAGGTAAAGCTCAAGTCATTGCAGGCTGCCGACAAGCGATTAAGAACAACAATGTCAACGGCTTGTTCAAGATTATCAAAGCAGGATCACTGTGAAGTCGGAACTTTGAAGAAACTACATCATCTTTTGAAGTCTATGAGCTGTTTTTTAATTATTTTGTGAACTACTTACAACAGCATGGCCAGTGAGTTTCTGACGAAAACATTTCGACACGTGCTCTGTTCAGTTAAGTACCTATAAAACAGAACGGGAGGAAGTTCTGCCTTTTTTCGAAAATGCTGTTGTCGTAGAAACAATTTCATTTTGTACCGAAATAAGCGGGGATTTGGCAGAAACGCGACGAGAAGGAGAGTGTGTCAACTATCGAAAAAAAATAGTGCAGATGAGTGTTTGATTCTACGCTGTTGTTATTAAGTATCACGTGCCTTTCAGTGCTGACATTCTGTTCTCACCCCATTCTCCATCCTTTTTCCTGCCGTTTCCAATCCCCCCTTCTCTCTACTCCCACATACTCGTGTATCACAGGTTTCCATTTGGGCTGAATATAGACTTCCAGGTAGTGCCGTCATCAATTGTAAATATCACCAATGTACAGAGCGGGATAATTTAAGAAATGCTTTAAAAGCTAAGCAGAATGTTTAACATTGTGTCAACTTTCAATGCATTGCAACCCCAGTCTATGAACTCGCTTTGCCCGATATTCCCATAACAGTTAAGGTTATTCCTCACAATTGCACTGCGCATCCTTTCTGCGCATAATTTATGGCGTCATTTAGCGCGCCCGCGTCGGCCGCTTGCACGCGCACATTGAAAATATGGCGGATTTGCCTTGATATTGAGCCATGTCAGTTGGAAAATGGTTATAGTTCACCAACGAGCACGGGCACCCCAACTTTTTTTTCAGTCATTGTAATCAACTTATCATAAACTTTGTTTGAGGAAAGACTGATCTGATTCCTATTGCTGAAAATTGAATAAATAACGAAAATAGCAGGTTAACTGTGGTCTTTTCTATTTTGGCGTATGGTAACCATGTCAAGAAATTTGGTTCAAATTTTATTCAAGAATTCAGCTTTCTGTCTAAATCAAACTTTAAAAGTTTATTTGTGTCCGATACAATGCATTGACTTCAGTTTAATGCGAGTTCTCATGAGTTTCGGTCACAAAAATTTACAATTATTACTGGGAATGCGTTCTTGTAATAAGCATTAAATAATGCCAAAATGGGTCATTTTCATTGTCCCAGTGCTCCTTAATGAGTATGGGCACCCCCCTTTTTTATTTCAAAATTGAAGTTCTCATATGATAAATATTCAGTGGGCAAAGTTTGAACGAAAATCTATTGTCAGTTCTATTTCAGGGGAATTACCTTAACTTTTAATAAGCACGATAAGATGAAACTTTTAGCAAAGTCTAGAAAATATTGTAGGTAAGGTTCAAAGCCACCTTATTTGCGAAAAGTTGCATCTTATCATGCTTACCAAAAGTTGCGGTTTTTGAATTAAAAGCCCCTTAAGCTGTAATATTAAGGGTGTTTTTAGCAGGACGTACTGTTGCTATGGTAAACCATCGTGCCACGAAAATGATAACGTGTTCAATGATTGGGCAGTTTTTTTTTTTTGACACCGTCAAGCGTTAAGTGATAGAGTGGTTGTTGGAACCCATCAAAATTGATCAAAGGCCGGCTTTGACGAGCCTTGGCCTTTCTTCCACTTCTGACGTCATCACTCTTCTCTGCTTCGAGAGGTTTTTTTCCGGGTATTCCAGTTTTCCCCTCTCCTCATAAACCAACATTTCCAAATTCCAATTCGATCCTGGAATGCACGGACATTTCTGAAAGAGTTCTTGTGAACTCCTTGGTGCTCCGTGGGTAAACAAATATAGCTAAATTTTATTGGTTGTAGTTTTACAAAACGACCGGAAGTTGATGTGGCAAAAACAACAACAAGTGGGAAGTCACATGGCATGCGCGCCGCCGTTTGTCGGCCAAAAAAGAGACCGAGTTAAAACTAGGTAGTCCTTTGTAGTTGTGCGGGACTTCTGCTCTCTGCCCTCCCGAGCTCACCGCTGTGGAACTTCATCTGTTCATTGGAAATTGGCAGTGGTGCCCGGTTTTTTTCTGTAGTCTTTTGCAAATGCTGTAATGCTTTATTTGCTTCAGTTAAAGCGGGGTTAGAGTAGTGGAAAACGGTTTGTTGAGCGGCAGCGAGCGAAGGAAACGATCAATGGCGGATCCCAAGTCCCAAATGGATTTCACTAATGAACTTTTGTAAACTGATATAGTGTGCCATCTTTATTCCTCCCAGACATGCAAAACCTTTTCAGAAAAAAAAAACATTCAGTTCTTCTTTTGACATTTGACATTTTGTGACACCAGGACTAGCAAGCCATTCAGTAACATTAAGGTAAAAATAGTTGTTGTTGCGTAATCTTCATGAATGCGTAAAATCTCGATGTTCATGTTTGAAATTTTGCAGCTTTTGAGGAAAACCGAACTTTGTAGCCTCTTCGTTTTTACTGGGACGGCATTGTCCGTAATTTCAGCTCAGCGATTTTTTTTTTTTTTTCATCCATTTTTTTACGATAACTGCAGAAATTCTCGCGCGCTCATTGGGTTAATTTTTATATTCAATAAGCGGACAGACACATGAATTAATAATTTGTGTGATGTGTCAACGAACCAGCGCAGACAGTTTGACATGACAATTTGTTATCGTAAAAACAATTGATGTCAGTTTTTAATGCGTCTGTCCTGTTATAGACAATGAATTTCGTCATAACATTGTCGAAGTAGTCTGCGGAACCACAGCTACTTTGACAATATTTTGACGAAATTCACGATCAATAACAAGACAGACGCATGAAAAACTGACGTCCATTTGTTAAATAGAAACCGGCACGATTTTCAACCAATCAGCCCGCCTATCTTCTTTGCATTTTTTTCTAAATTACTTTATTAACTTCCAGTTAGTTAATACCCAGTTTCCTTCGGTTGTATGGTTGGAAAAGCGATCAAAATAGAAAGGAAAGTGGTATAGGTCTACCTTCCCCTTTGGCCGCCATTTTCCTTTTGGGTTGTTATGCGGACGTCGGCGAAAACAAGATCATTTTCGCGGAAAATCAAAGAACTCCTGCAGTTCTAAAAATAAAAAGATACGGGACAGGGTTGGCTCAAGGGTACAACTGGTATGGAGGCTCCGGGTAATGGCCTCCTGGCTACGGTTGTTCAAAGGCTGGATAACGCTATCCAGCGGATAAATCATTATCCAGTGGATAAGTGTTGACAAAACAAACCACGCTATCCACTGGATAGTGATTTATCCGGTGGATAGCGTTATTCAGTCTTTGAACAACCGGGGCCTGGTATTTTGCAGTTCTCAGAATTTGTGTGGTTTTTTGTAGCTCGGCGTTGTCATGGCGCGTAATTCTGTGTTTCTCTCACCGCACAATTTTAAGCTAAAAGAAGTCAAATGCAGTCAAGTTTAACCTCTCTGATCGTTGCTGTATTTAAGAGAAGCTCTGTGAAATACACTTGACGAATTTCCGTGCTTTCTGCTATTCAACTTACGGTAAAAAATAGTATGATTTCGCGTGGTTCGCAGCGACTGATAGAAAGAAAGAAAGACTTGTTTTGTATAAAACTTTCTTTTCACTCATTCATTATTTTCTTCTGTTCTGATCTTTTTCCAGGACAGATCCTTATCGGGACAATACGGTTATTCGCCGAAAGGGTTGCGGGCTGAGGTGATAAGGACAAGAACAAATAACCAACGTGTTACAGTAATATCTGCTACTGGTCACTTCTGGTCAATATTATTATTGTCACGATGGATACCTTGGCACCCGCTCAATCCAGGCCAGCAATTTAATTGCTTTGTTTCTGCTGACTTTCTACGTAATGATAAAGTGCCACTTCTCAATCGATACAATGGGAGAAACGCTCGCTCTGTGGTTGTCCTGGGTAATAAATTGTTAATAAGAAATGAACTTCGTTCTTGAACGTTCGTGCAAAATCTTTAATTTTAATTTGTTTTTGTATTTTTACACAACCACGCAGTTCATCATGTCGCTGAAGTGGAAGAAATCATATATGGTGCCGGAGCTTTGGTGAGATACATCCTTACAGCCCGGATTTTAATCCAATAGAGGGTTTCAGAGTTATCACCAGGCCAAAGACTTCATTCGGGAAAATGCCTTCCGTTGCTGTCTTCAGCCCCTTGCACGCTTTTGCGCAAATTTCACCAAAAAACTGCGAATGGTGCTTCAGAAGTTGTGGCTATGAGTGACGATTCGACAGATCTAAGTAATGATTTTGAACCCTTTCGTTAAACACATCGGTGTTTCATGTGCGGAATCTTACGGCGCGGAATTAAAGAATTATGTCTTGCTATTGTGAACGACTTATTAAATAATTGTTAAATTATTAAAATACACAAATGTAAATCACATGGCTAATTAATTCCTATTTGACTTTTTGCTTTTTGCCTTTCGCTTTTTTCTATGAAAACGTTAATGCAACAAGGTGTATGCCGTGTCACTATGGCATAAATTGTTTTTGTGCTCATGCTTATTTTTGCGGCACGCTTCACAGCACTAACGCTTCGTGCGTTACGGTTTTGTTCTTACCACACTTTGACGTCATCTGTGATCAATTACAAGAGACCTTAAGATTTACGTTTACCGCAAATGTCTAACTGTGGTTTGAGGTTAGATGTTTGCTATTCGCCGTTTAGACATTAAATCAATTAAGACAGAAGTAATTTGGAGCGAATATAAATCATCCTGTCAATGCACTTTCTAACATGTGTAGCTTTTTAAAGAATAAAGCATTATAAAACATACACCGTCAACTTAAGCCGCTGCTATATTGGATTTCCACTCACTGGATCAGAGCCTTCCAAGAATCAGCAACTAAAAGCTAAGTAATTGCCTATTGCGGGCCTAAAACTTATACCCAACGTGAAGAAAACCGGTTACTTTATTGTAAATCAGATAGTAGCGGTACATTTGATCAGTACGCTCCCATCAATAACATTCCTCAATGTGATTGCCTTGTATTGCTCGGACTGACTTTTCAGTCTAATTGTAAATTTAGCGAGCACGTTAGACTCAAGCTTACACAAGCTAACAAGTGTCTTCACATCCTCAGAACTCTACGAAAGGAACTCTTTAGCCAGAAGGAAATAGATCACTTGTTTAAAACCCTAGTTCTTCCAATTCTCACATATGGTCTCGCTGTGTATGGCGTTTCCGATTCTGATTTAAATGTTATACAGCGTTTTTTAGACAGGTACCATAAGCTTTATTTTACCTCTCAAACAGTCAGCATCTTTAATCTTTTAGAACAGCAAGATAAATCCGCTTTCAAAAGAGCCATTAACAATCATATGCTAGGTGCGATCATTCCCAATGAAAAATAATTAGTATTTAATTTGCGTAGGAGAAGGTGTCACCTTCCTCAGACTTTTGTAAATAGACTTATTTTTAAATATAATTTAGTATAATATTTTTCTATCTCATATTATTATTGCATTTTATCGTGCATTTTTTGATACTTTAAAGTAACTTAGGATACTGTAACTTAGGATATGTATTTTTATCCTTTGATTGAATAAAGACTTATTAAAATTGAATAAAGACGTTATTCGATTTCAGCATTTGTACGTGGCATAAAATTCTAGGGATCAAACCGGGGTCGTGTGTACAGATCTCGCTCACTGCGTTCGGTCTGTACTTACGACCTCGGTCAAGATTCTCCCAAACAGACCTGCTGCTCGGTTAATAAGAGCTAAATAACAGCCACAAGTTCCAAGTATTGATCTCAATCTAGCATGCAAGCAGGCTAATTAGTCTTAATCTGTTTATAATAGAAAGCAATCACCGGCTTATACAACGTTTGAAAGCCTTGCTGTTGTCCGAGATTACTTTTTCAATAGAATTACGATAATATGGAATAGTATTCCCGAAGATATCAAAGTAGCTAAAACACTTGGTTCTTCCAAACGCCAACTCAAATCTTTTTACTTTAAGCGATTATATATTGTTTTTGATGGCGACAAGGCATGCTCTTTTATGATTATTTGTCCTAAGTGTCGCCGTGTAAATATTCTAAAAGCTTGCACATGTTAGTATTAATGTAGTGCGCGATTTATTACATTTTTCTTTTTTTTCTTTCTACTTACTAGATTGATATTTATAGTATATCATTAATATTTAATTGTAGTTTTGGGTAAGGGGTTGGTTTTCTACATATTATGGGGTTGGATTAAGTGAGTGAAGCTAGTAGGGGACTACGTGTCCTATTGTTCTCTCGCCTGTACATTGTGCGAATCTAGAAATAAATAAATAAATAAATAAATAAATAATTTTTTGGAAAGACTGAGCATTCACATCAAATTTCATATATACGAAACAAGTTTTACATATTTGGAACACTTTACTTGTCACTTTTGAACATAATCCCTCGGTTTGATATAAGTTTGATATAATTAGAACGGTATATTTTAAGAATTATTTTTCTTATGAGTGCAAGTTAAATGATGCTATAAACACAGAAGGAACACATCGTGTCCGTCCACAAATAGCAAAGGCTAATAGCGGTGGGCGGAGCTACACGCAGTCCGTGGTTAACCGATCAACTAATCACATTAACAAATAAAACAAAATACAAAGGAAACATACAACAACTTAAAATCATTAAGAATTACCAGTAATTATCAGTACAGTCACAATACAAGCTACAATATTTGCTCCACTTTGGTACGTAGATTACGTACAGACAACAAGTCCCTATTTGTCTCCTGCTCTTAAACATCTTCATTGTGAATTGAAGCAAGAGACGATCACGTCAGCTCTGAGTCGAAATGATTTTGATATATGATTGATGCTAGGGACACGATTATCAATGGAAAGACACAAGCTCTCTTCGATTTTTTCTTTCGGGAAATGCGACTGTGTTAAAGACAAGCTCTTGCAGGTAGTGAGGGCCCAACAGAATCCCACGATAAGTATTTTGGGGGTAGCCATCTGCATAAAGTGAACAGCCATAATTAATCAATAATGTGTTCTTCCGTCCATGAGCCACACCTCCATCATGACGTCATCTAAAACTCATTTATTCTGATTGCCCACTTTATTTTATGTAGCTTGCAGTCCCGAAAGTCATATTATGTTGGCCTCCCTACTACTGCGTCTGGACTTCCGCATTGAAAACAGAGTTGGAGATTTTGCACGATTCTGCCCCCAAATTAACGAAATATGCTTCATTTGAGACCGAAGTCTTCTCTTATAGACAAGATAACCAAAATTAACGTCTCGCGACTTAAGCCACTGCAGAATGTTACGCTTGGAGCACAAGTTGTCGGTGACAAAGGTGAAATATTTCAGTCACATGCTTACTTCATCGCTGATAAAGATGGCGAGGTTGATGTTTGCCGTGACTCGTCTTTGGGAGGATCTTACAGGGGAGTTTCACCCATGGGCTTGCTATGGAGCATGAAACAAGCACCAGGACAGAGAAAAGGAATTAAACTGATGAAATCAGATGTTACCAAACCTTACAACATCGTCTTGAACTGTTTTGATGATCATGTGACCCCAAGCGAATCTTCAAGGAACCTTTTGTCGAGCGTGACATTTCAGAAGTGTTACATGGCGGAGGGAGTGAAAAGAATCCCGGTGCGAGAAGGTAGAATCCGTGGGACACTTTTCATTCCCCCGGGAGATGGACCTTTTCCTGGTAAGTAGGGAGTTCAAACGGTGATAAATTAGGAATCCGGCCCGTCGTTTTCGGAACAAAACAGTTTCTTTGCATTTTCGTTTGCAAAACAGCTAGCGCTTTCTGACAGAGTGGTTTAAACGTTCTCAGAACACATGTATAGAGAGGACAGGGTGAGAGTAAAATCCCGATTTCTTGCCTGAGTCAAAAGTATTTCACGTTCTGTGTTACTCATGAGCTACAATTCCTTTAAAAGTTAACAAACGGCTGTGCCATTCAATCTAAGAATCTCTTAATTGTTTCTACTTATATAGTTGAGTTCAATCGGACCAAGCCATTACAAGTATTCAAAAACAATTATGCTCGTCTGCCGCAGCCAGAAGCCTGTAATAACGTTTTTCACACTGTTTAACGCGGTTTCAATGTCAAAATCGTCGCTTAAATCCATTTCATCATTCTAGCCTCCACTTTTATCTACAACCGCAGTTCAAATATGAATTATTTCAACAAATATTTCATATATACTTCACATCATTTCACCCCTCACCAGAGATATGAACTCAATAAATTGACCTCGTTCCCAATGTGTGGCTTAATAGCTCAGTTGGTAGAGCATCTCACCGGTATCGCGGAGGTCACGGGTTCGAAACCCGTTAATTTTTGAAGCCCTGATTTTTTCCAAGCTTCTTCCTTCCAGTTGCTTAAATTGGGAAATTTACTGCGACGATCATTCTTTACTTTCATCTACAACCGCAGTTCGAATATGAATTATTTGATATATATATATATATATATATATATATATATATATATATATATATATATATATATAAATTAGTTAAAAAGAGACCGAAATAGGACAACTTTTGGTTTAAAAATTTAAAAATATAAAACTTTATAAAACGTTTCGGTCTCTCGACCTTCGTCAGTATATACTTCACTTAACTAATTTTTATCATTCACCGAATCAGGACTGGGAATCCTTGTGATCCTTTTGGTTTCCATCTTTGTTGGCTCAGGAAGCACTTTTAACCGTCTATATATATATATATATATATATATATATATATATATATATATATATATATATATATATATATATATATACTTCACATACAGGGGTTTACAGGGGTTTGCCGTGGTATTCAAAGGCATATGCATGGGATTACAGGGGTATACAAGGGCATATACAAGGGATTACAGAGGTATAAAAGGGTATACGAGGGATTACAGGGGTATACAAAAGTTTACAGGAGATTCCAGGAGATACAGGGGTATACAAGGGTTTACAGGGGTATGCAAGAGTTTACTAAGATTTGTAAGGGGTTACAAGGGACTAAAAGGGGTATAAAAGAGTTTAAATGGGTTTACAAGGGTATACAAGGGACTACAGGGGTATACAAGGGTAAAAAGGGGTTTACCAGGGTTTATATAGGTTTACAGGGGTATACAGCGCACCCATCCATTGGCTAGTTCATCGTCACCTGACATCTAACAATGAAACTGTTTAATTTTACCGCCGAATGCGGGCAACATTGCCAAAACTATGACGTCAAACGGAAAACAGTTCACTGTTACCGCGAAATGTTGCCGCTGTTGCACGTGATCAGAGTGTGCATTTCAAAATAGCCTGATATTATTGCTGGAATCTTACCGCGTTTTTCCACGGGCTTGAGTTGACCGATTTGTTTTGCTCTATGACAAATCACTCATTGACTGGACCTTTGGGGAACGGTGAATTTTGTTTCCTTCGAATCTCAATGTACCGTCTTGGATAGCACTGAGATTCTCGGAAACAAATTCACTGCTCCCCTCGGGACCAGTCATTAGGTGTTAATTATATCCATCTGCGTTATTTTTATCGACAGTTCTGACTGTAACTTATTCCCTAGCATTTTATTCAGAAAGCACTTGTCCATGTTTCATTACCATTAATTTATTTTTATTACTGCATACTCTCTTACAGGGACCCGAAATAAACATCTTCAATATGTTTAATCGAGATACGTGTCCCGCGTATTTGCCTCTACCGGACCAGCTGTAAGACCCTGGTCTAGTGTTAGTAGTAAACCCAAAATGACAGGAACTATGTGTTACTCAACTAATTTTTTATTTTGACAAATTTCACTCATGATTTAAAACATATCAGTGTTAGTTACTTCATTTATTGTTCTAGAATTGGCAACTATTTCGGTAAATGCGAATTTCACCCACTGCACTGAGGCTAGCAAAACAACCAAGATTCTGGTAAGATGCCAAGGATAAAATGATGACAAATCAAATACAAGGGCCATCATGTTGCTCTTTCGATTCTTTTCCGACCCTGAAGCCACATGCGAAGCCAACATGTTTTTCACGTCTACACAACCCTCCAACTCTTTGATGAATGTGTACATGTACTGGATTATTTAAGATTTCTTTTCAATTTTACAGGTGTGATAGAGATGCTGGGTGGTGCTGGAGGACTTTGGGAATTCAAGGCTTCCCTTCTGGCATCCCATGGATTTGCGGCTCTTGCATTGGCCTACGTTGCTTATGAAGATCTACCAGAGTTTCCACCAGAATATCTCGACCTAGAGTATTTTGAAGAGGCAGGTAACTGGCTCAGCAATCATCCTGCAGTCTTGCCACATGGTATTGGGATTCACTCTATTTGCTATGGATCATGGATTGCTTTATTAATGGCAAGTCTAAACATGGATGCCATAAATAGCGTCGTGGCCATTTCACCTGTGGTGGTCCCATGGCGTTCACCTTGGCGGTATAAGGGGAAGGTCTCAGATTTCATTCCTCTTGAGAATGCCAAGAAAATATCGTCGGAAGATGGTAGCATCTGGCGTCATGCTTTTCCAACGGTCTCTGATGACCCTGCCATCACACCAGTCGAGAACATTTCCTGTCCTGTTCTTTTAGTCTTTGGAACAGATGACCTTAATGTTAATTCTGAGTTCGAAGCAAACCTGATTTTTGATCGCTTGAAAGCCCATGGCAAGGAACATTTGTGTTCTATTTTACGTTATCCCGAGGCGGGACATCTCATCGAGCCACCATACACTCCACACTGCTATGCCTCATACAACAAATCGACTGCCAAATGGTCCAGTGAGAGCATCCTAGTGTGGGGAGGGGAGATGAATGCTCATGCAAAAGCACAAGAGGATTCCTGGCCTAAGATCCTAAGTTTTCTGCATAGAAATCTGCAGCACTCTAATAGTTTAAGTATACAGCCACGAATTTCAGTTGATAATTAAGATTCATATGAAGACGTAGAACGATTATCTTGTGAGCTTCGACGACCAGCTAGCAGGCGGTGGCTTGAGTGGAAAGAGACATGCTTCCCATACACCGTAGGTACTTTTGTCAGGAGCTCATTAATGGGCTCTTGCTTTTGCATAGTCCTATATGGTATATTTTAAGTAACACAGCTTTCATGAATAACACTAATAACAAATTACACTAACATTAATAGACTGTGCTTTTAGTACATATATTCACACCATGTGTTACTTGCTTAGTAAAGGAAACCCGAAGAACAAATCGACAAATAATTTGTTATTCTTGACGGATATAACTGCTAGCAATTTGGCATTTCGTTCTGGTTCTATTAGGATTATTCGTATTTAAGGGAATGTTTTATTCGGAGAAATTAAAGAAGGCTGTCAAGAGCTTCGCTAAGATAGATGCATAAACAAGATTAAATCTTTCAGCAAACACTGTACTTTTGAATTCTTCTTGGTGTCACCACGGGTTTCTCTGGTTATTCATATTTATTATTCATTCAAAATATTTCCCCGTTTCTGATTGGTTAAAACCACACGCATAATTTACCATAACCAGCTGCTGTTGACCAAATATTGAACCAATGACGTCAAAAGTGCAGCCCGCTGGAGATTATTGAACCGTTGACCGAGAAAACCTGGGGACGAGGTTGTGTTATTTTTGGTGAGCGGAAAAACAAAGAGCGAAATGGCGAAACTCCTTTAAGAACGGGAAAATATCTTGAATCAGATCATGGTCCCTTGCTTGAATGAATAATAAATCAATTATTGAATTCGGCTTTCGTAGGATATGAAGAATTCTGCAGATCTCGGAGGTTGTTATCCATCTCGGCCTTCGGCCTCTGTGGATAACACCCCCCCTTAATCTGCAGAATTCCTATCCTACTCAGCCTCATTCAATAATTGCTAATTATTCACATTTGCTCTTATTTAAACGTAAAGGAAACAAAGCATTAAGCACTAGACAACTGTCGTTACCATTGCGTATTTGCAGAGCTTTAGAATCATAGTGATCTTAGCATCTGATTGTAGAAGTTCCTAGTTACGTTTTCTTTATTTCATAATGAGCTTCGGCTGTTATATTTTCCCTCTATTTAACCAATTGTAGCCTGATAAGATGACAAGCTTTCTAAAGAAGCAGTTTCTTGTTCAATGAAACGAAGTATATATTTTTAGACAATGGAAAAGCTCGCACGGGCAACATGCATACTAGCATATTTTCTGTAAATTATTAAAACCTATAGTTTTCTCCATGTTTTCAACACCGTCTAAGTCCTTTTTCTCGATCCCTCAACTTAAGGTCTCAAATCAGTACCTTTCTCATCTAAAAACTTAAATTTATTTCAATAGCAAGTTAGGAAAAATTGATATGCGGCGTTCTTTCACTTGTTTCAGTTATGTCTTGAAATAAAGAATTTATTTGGCGCAAGTAAACATTGATAACTATACTAATTTTTAAACTTGAAATAGTTTTTTTCCCGAGATCTAGAATAGCTGTAACTACCCGCTCCCGAGATCAAAACCATGTTATTGAGCTTTGATGATCACTAGTAGAATCATGTAATGTAGGGTTTAAATAGGTTTGAATAGGACGCTTGATCAGTGTTGCACTCGTTGAAGTGTGAAACATTTTCGCCGCCTGGTTAGCTCAGTTGGTAGGGCGCCAGTCTGCTGTGCGGGAGGTCTAGGGTTCAAGCCTCAGACCGGATCAACACTCATGGGTCTTAAAATAACTGAGGAGAATGTGCTGCCTTTATCTGCAAATGGTTCGACATTCAAGTCTTCTCGGATAAGGACTATAAACCGTCAGTCTCCTGCATCTTCAGTGTTACATGGTCAAAGAACCCACACACTTGTAGAAAAGAGTAGGGGACGGTAGCTCCCGGTGTAGTGGTCTATCTCTCTATGCATGGGTTGGGTGGGTGGGTGAGATCAAATATAGACTGATAGCGACAGCCATGGGCACCTTTACAAGCTGACGTCCGATCCCACCCAGTTGCTCCTGAAAGCCCCGAGGGGACTGGCTAATTACAATTGCAAGGAAATTCTGTGCTGTGCGTCCTTGAAAGAGAGCGATTTCGAATCTGCCCGGCCCACCAGATTGTGGTGGGGCAAAAATGCTTGGTACCTCTTCGCCGCTTAGTTTCTAGTCTACAAACTGTGAGTACAATCTTCAGTGGACCTTATGAACAGGACGAGAGCTTCAGAGCGGAAAAACGTGATAATGTTTTATCTTTTAACTACTCTTTTTTCCCGAGAACCATTGTCTATGAAATCTGCTCCCCTATGAAGTCGTGTGAAGCGACACATTAAGCCGCTTTAAGCAGTCTGCTTTGACTGCCATTAGATCACTAAAGGTGCTCCCTCACCTCCGCAGGCTCTAAACCGTTGACCAGTCCCTCCCAGTAGTAGAGGAATCTCTATCTTGGGAGTAATTATTTTAAGTCTAAATAAGCAGGCGTGAGTTTTGAATGTGCCCCAGGCTCCAATTTTGAAAGATGGCGTTATTTTCGTCGACCGTCTAAACAGAAAAAAAAAAGGTTCCAAGCTTTGTATCCTTTTTAAATTTTGAACAAAAACACTTTAAACTCTAGAAAGTGCCAACGGACAAATGAAAAGTACCGGAACCTGGTAGGATCTGATCAGCAAATGCAAAGGCTTGAATAAACTGAACTTACAAAGGCTGACCGTGCGATTGGGGTTAACTGTTGTATATATGGGAAAATATAACAGTTAGCCCCAACCGTGCGGGCAGCTTTTCTAAGTTCAGTTTCTAAATATTCCTGGTAAACAGCAACATTTTAACCTCGCTAATGCAAAGCTGGTGTATTGCGAGTTCGTTTACAAGTATACAAGTATACAACGACTTTGCTATATTCTTATAGATTGCCTGTATTTTCTTTTATAGCCATAAAAGGCATACAAATCCTTCGAACATTTTCACTCACGTGCGATTGGTCGAAACGCGTCGCCTCACTGAATATTCCCCAGCAAAAACTGGGAGATATGGAACCGTGCATGCTGCAAAAAATATCTGAAACATGGTATCAAACTTTTGGTTAGGATTTTGGCTGGACAATACACTCTTTGTAAGTCAAGCTTTCGCTCCTTTTATGCCCTTGTCTATTGTTTGACGGAAAGGGTTTCTATTGTACAACCTCTGGCACCCAGGGTACTCCTAAGCTAAATACCGTATTTACTCGAATAAGCGCCTCCCTCGAATAAGCGCCGCACCCCCGATGCGGCTCTTATTCGAGGAATTCCGTATAACCAGGAAAAACACTATAAAACAATTTTAAACAGCATCGGCAAGTTATTTTCGTTAAAATGTTCTAAGGTCAAAGTGACTGTAATTCTCTGCTCGGGCGTTAAGCTCTCTTTCCTAAATTCTTGCTATGCGAAGCTCTGATGTTAGGGCCGTGAACTTTGCCGGCACAACAGGCCCAACTTCTCTCTTTCGTTTTCCTGTTACTTGCGCACATGTACAGAGCTTGTTTCCTGCTTCTGTTTCGAGGAAGTTCTTTAACAAGTGTGACAGTTCTATCGGAACATGACCAGCAAGAGTTTTCTTTGCGTCTGACTGCGTCGTTATTAGGTACCGCGTGAATTTCTCTCGGAATTCTAGATTTACTCTCAGTTTAATATCAGTCCAAAGGAAAATTAACAGATAAAAAGTGTACCGTTGAATAAAAATATAGGGAAAGTAAATTTGTCTGGTACAATCTTTGAATAAGCGCCGCACTTGTGGCGGGAAAATTTAAATAAGCGCCGTGGCGCTTACTCGAGTAAATACGTTACATCTTATACAAGAGTCATTTGATTTTCTTCGGGCCCATTCTCTCGTCCCCAGAGCCCTTTTCGGTTCTCTTAGCTTAGATCGGTTACAATATGGTGGTCCAACGAAATCTGTGGAATGACAAATGAGTCTTTCAGTCATGTTCAACGCAGTGATATGCTAAGGCATCTTAAAAACTTAGCGTGTTACCATATTATTGTCGAATCCCTTGTAAAATTTTAACTGCACTGGTCGCGCGCAACTACGCAAAATACCTCCACAGATTAGACACAATGTGCGTATCAAGTTCAAATTATAATTCTACTCACAAAGAAATCTACTAAACACTGACTAAATTACAAAGAATGAGTTTTTAGCCTTGCCCTTTGCAATTACATGCTTAAAGCAAGTTAGAATTACCGCGCCAATAACCTATCGTCCCTTAGGCTTTGTCTCATTAAACGCCAAAGAACAATTAAATAAATGCAAAAATATCAATTTCGCTAAACAGTACCCGCGGTTTTGTTTCATGAATTATCAACCATCATTTACCAAAATTTTACAATTAAACGCGCTTGCCGCTAAATGGTTTTAAATCATTACCGCGCTCGCGGCCATAAGTTTCAAATAATCATTCCACCCGTAATGTAATCTAGCCTTGCTCTTTGCAATTACAAGCTTAAAGCGTCTTTAAAATCAGCGCATCATTTACTTTAGTCTCTATTGAGTTTTGTCTCATAAATCGTCAGCAAACAATTAAATTCGTGTCAACTATCCGAGCGACTTGAAAACCACAATCTTCGACGGTATTCACATCGACAGCACTCACTATAGAAATGCTTTCAAAGCTTAAATTAGCGAAACCCGCAAAGTAGTGTGTAGACGCGGTCAGGCCATATGAACGGGAACATCCGACGAATATTATTTCTGTGCCACTTCTCGAACATTATGACCGTGCCATTCAGGAATTTAGAGCTGAAAATAAACAGTTGAAAACTCAAACGACGACGCAGTTTCATTAATTCATGAAAGCGCGAGCAGAGACCTTAGAATTGAGAGAGCAAATAAAACCACGCGGGAAGTGAATTCAAACAGAAGTCAATTCCAATTTTTGTAAGTCAGAAGCGAAACAAATTAAAACCGTATATCGCATAACTAAAATAATGCTTCCCCGTTTGCTTGCCATTACCGAGAAGGCGTTTTTCTGATCCCTCCCAGATATTTGCTCCCAACAACACGAGCTAATGAAGAAATAAACCTACACAAGGAACGCCACCACCCTGATTCTAAATTATTCTTTTTACTTAGGACCTGACTATTTCCTGATAAAAAGCGCAGTACAGTTAGGTCGAAGTAGCGCGCGTGTACTAACTCACCCCCTATTAGTCTGTCTGATTTTTCCCAAGTACTCTCCCGTTAGGATCCAAAATGTCATCACCGAAAATCTGCCGACTGGATTCGATTTAACACGAGTGTTATTTCGCGACACCGAGTAGAAAAATCCCTACGGACCGACAACAATGGTCAACAATAGCTTCACTGTCTTTAAAAATCCTAACTATAACAATAGGCAATAGTCACCATTTGCCGCAAAAGTATCTTTGGATATTGATTATTTGTCCTTAGACATTATCTGTCCCTCCAAACTCACAGTTTTCCTCAAGCTATGCCCTCAAAAAACTGTTGGCTTCTTGAAGCAGATAATGTCCATGGCCAAATATCTGAGTATATTTTTGGGCCAAAAGAAGGTTGTTGTAGATATATTCTTCCCTGGTTAATGAAAAAGAAGTGACCCATTGTTAACACGAGTGCTCTTAGTTTTGCAATTTTAAATTAGCTCCAAAGAAAACAGAATATTTCGTCGCAAAGAAACAACAAGTGCAACATAGGGACAACATTTTATTATCCGCTTAAATCACCGTCCTTAGCAAACGTCAAGTATCTGCCAGCACGCCTTCCCTCCCACTTGAACTGCCAGTGGGAATGTCTCAGGAACAAAGTGTTACACATTAAATTAGTCAGTGAGGAAGCTCTAGGAACTGTAATTAGGAAAGCTTGTTTCCAAGTTAGCATTCAATTGACTCTGTAAAGTGAACTGTGTATTACAAACTACTTGAGTGCTGAAGATTTCTTCGTAGAAAATTTAAGATCTTTGGCCAGGCGTCCTCTTGTGCTTTAGCGTGAGCATTCATCTCCCCTCCCCACACTAGATAGTTGTCACCACTCCATTTGGCAGTAATGCTGGAGAATGAAGCGTAGCAGTGTGGAGTGTATGGTGGCTCGATGAGATGTCCCGCCTGGGAATAACGCAAAATAGAACACAAATGTTCCTTGCCATGGGCTTTCAAGCGATTAAAAATCAGTTCTGCAGCAAAGTCAGAATTAACATTAAGATCATCTGTTCCAAAGACTAACAGAACAGGACAGGAAATGTTCTCGACTGGTGTGATGGCAGGGTAATTAGAAGCTTGGGGTTTGCAATCAGTGACTGTTGAAAAAGAATGACGCCAGATACAGCCATCTTGCGTCCTAATCTTCTTAGTATTTTCAAGAGGAACTACATCTGAGGAGTTCCCCTTATATTGAAAAGGTGCATACCAAGCAACTACAATAGGTGAAATAGCCACAACGGTCTTTATAACATGCATTCTTAGACTTGCCATTAATAAAGCAATCCATGATCCGAAACAAATGGCATGAACGCCAATGCCATGAGGTAAGACTTTAGGATGATTGCTGAGCCAGTTAGCTGCCTCCTCAAAGTACTCCATGTCTAGAGACGATTGGTTCTCAGGAAGATCATCATAAGCAAAATAGGCCAATGCAAGAGCTGCAAACCCACGAGATGCCAAAAGGGAAGCCTTGAATTCCACAAGTCCACCAGCACCACCCAGCATCTCTATCACACCTGAAGAATTGAAAAGAAGCATGTTCATTTCAATCCAAGACTGGGAAACAACCTATATATAAAGTGACAGGATGGCATGAGCTTAGGGACCATCACTGGCTATTAGCGAGTTTAAGAAAAACAAGACGGCAATGGCTACGGGAACGTCGCTAAACAAAAGGTTTAATGAGCAAAACAATAGCTGTGCACGTGCGTTATAATTCTTTGTACATTTCTTTGCCGTCCTCTGCAAAACAACAACGTGAAATGACCAATTCTGCGTTTTCTGAAGAACATGAACTACGACGGCTAGTTTTTGAAATGCTATTTCAAATTTATTGCGGTGTCCCAGATTCAGTTTCGTGATAGCTTTGACAGTGATAAACAAAGTAAATGACTTAAGAGTATCCCGAGATTCGTAGGTAAAATATAAATTAATTTTTTAATCGACGTTGTCTTCGGCGTCGCCGTAGTCGCTTCTTAAAGGGGCTCAGTCACGGCATCTTGAGTTATTTTGAACATCGAAAAAAATAACCGTTAAATTGAAAGAAACCTAAAAATAACACTTTGTAAAGATAGAAAAACATCAAAGAGACGATAATAAACCATAAAGGAACAAGGATGGTTAAGGATGGAGAAGATTGACGCGGATTGTAAACAACGAATTTGAAAAGTTTTGCTAAGCTTTTCAAACGTGACTGAGCCCCTTTAAACTCCCTATTAACATTTAGAGGGGAGCAAGGGCATTTGTATTTTCATAAGCATCCTTTCAAGACCCTCCCCCCCAAAAGGATGTAGCTTGATCTGACACCTTACATAAATCATTAACATCCTCCCCCTTCCATCCAGACACTCACCCAAACACTTAAAATATAAGAATGAGTGACAAGCAACCCTCAGAGATGTCCAAAATGCCAAACAAGAAGCATGGGTTATTGATCAAGCATGAGGTGAAGATGGCTGGATATTGTCCAAATTCTTTTTTGCACTGATGTTTGTGGATGGAGACCATAAACACGCAAGGAAATTGCAAATATTATTATCATTATCATTATTATTATTATTGTTGTTGTTGTTATAAAGCAAAGAAGCATGGGAAGTCAAGGCAGATTTCAAAAAGTAGAACATTGGGCTACAGCTACAGAGTTCATGTGATTGACTCTTTCAAGAAACAGTTTCAATGTTGTGGACTAGCTACCATAGTAATTGCCTTGAATTAATTTGTCAGGTATCGACAAACATTTGTTTGAATTATCGAGAACAACATTTTATTGAAAATAACCTGAAGGGAAACAAAACTTGCTTTGCAAAAGCAGTGGTTTAAGTTACCCGGGTTCTAGTTAACAATGGTACAATTACTAACAGTAAAGGTATGATGGGAATCCAAGGGAAATCAATTTTTGGTTCAAGCTAGCAAGAGGTTTCAGCCCAGAGGTACTCACTTTTTTGTCTTATATAATTTATCTGGGTATTTGCTGCTGTGAAGGGTATGGTGTTCAGGCAGTTTAGTCTGGGATAGGGTAAAAAAGTCAGGCAGTTTAGGTCTGGATAGGGTATAATTGACTGGGTGGCCAGTGGCCAGTTATTTAAAACTTGGAACTGACCATTTAGCAACTATTGAATGAGGCTGTTATCCACAGAGGTTGAAGGCCGAGGTGGATAACACCCTCCGAGATCTGCAGAATTCTTCATATCCTATAAAAGTAGAATTTAATAATTGCTTTATTTCACCAAAATATAACACAATCTTATCCCCAGGTTTCTTGGTCAATGGTTCAATAATCTGTAGCAGGCTGCACTTTTGATGTCATTTTGACATCATTGGTTCAATAATCTGCAGCGGGCTGCACTCTTGAAGTCATTGGTTCAATACGACAAAGATTCTTTTTAAACTTGAACAATAGCAGCTGGTTATGGTGAATTGTGCATGAGGTTTTAACACACCAAAAAATATTTTGATTGAATAATAAAAACAATAATATTTACTGGATGAGGTTTTTGTGATATCCAGAATAATCAAGGATCAGACCTTGATTATTCTGGATATCACAGAAACCAAATCTAATAACTGTTTTATTATACATTGTATGCAAAAACTTGGAACTCGTGTTTCTGCTTCTTCACTGACGGCAAGCAGCACGAGTTGCGCAAAGCTGACATGATTACCCTTTGAAATCAAGCTCTGCGGACCTTGAGTGTCCTTGATGTTGTGTCCAAACGCCCAAATAACGAAGCTTTCAGTGGATTAAAACGACCGACCAAACTTTAGTATAACTAACCTGCGACTTCATTACACATGTTACACTTGACTATTTATATCAAGCGTCCGCTCGTGAGAATCGTGTGTTTACAAAGACTGTATTGCGTAACCGCACATTCTAACGGTTCCTATTGGGTTCCTATTGTTTATAAATAAATCATTAACACTATAACATCTCCTTCCACTTAAACTACAAATTATATGAGCGGAACAATAAGCGCAAGTGAATGAAAACTAATCGAAAACGTGCCATTGCGTTCATAGAATGTTCCTGTATTACTCAAAGTTCAGTGTTCAGTGTCGTACTGAAAGTTCAATGTTCAACGCATCTCTTCAATTAAACGTTTAGGTTTCGATCGAATTCTTGTAGAACGACGTCTAGGTTCGTCAGGAACGGTTGAGACAGGAGTGTCCGTACGATTTTCTTCTTGTGGAACAATCTGTCCAGATGGTGGAACTTCAACCAAAGGCGTGGCAGGTGTCTCATTCGGTACAAACTGTGGTTGAGGTGATGGGTCTTGCGTTGGAACGGGCATACTTGCATCTGGCGTCTCAGGCAAATCGACCTCTGGTAATTCAGACCTTTTGGGCTCAACATCGGCTACCTTTTAACCAGCTAGTTCTCGCAACTGATCGATATGTCTCTTCCAGAGCAACTTTCGAACTTGCACTCGGTATGTGACTAGATCCAATCGATCTTAAATGACGCCCTTAGTCCAAAGGGATCCACGATTGCGGTACTCCTTAACCATAACAGGTTCACCAACTTCAAAACCACATCGTACCGTGGGATTCATCCTCCTCGACTTTTATTCCATCCGCGCAGACAAGTCGGGTCGCAGCAACTCAAGCCTCGTTCGCAATCTCCGCCCCATTAAATTTTCTGCTGGTGGACATCCAGTGGCTGTATGGGGTGTGGTTCGGGAGCTCAACAGAAATCGAGCCAATTTCTCAGTTTGGGTACCCGGTTCATTCTTCATGATTCTCATAGCTTCTTTAAATGTCCGAACTGCACGTTCCGCTTCACCATTGGATGCAGGATGATAGGGTGAAGACAAACACAGGCGAACACCATTGGCAGTTAACAAATCTTTCATCTCTCCAGCAACAAATTGCAGACCATTGTCTGCCACTATCTCTTCCGGTAAGCCATGCGTCGCAAACAGGCTGCGTAAAGCTCTAATTGTGGCACTGGCACTAATGGAGGACATTGGAATTACTTCCATCCATTGAACAGTTCTGTTCACTTGAAGAAAGAGTACGGGAGGCAAAAGCGATCGGCTTCTCTTTACCATCCTCAGAAACGTGTGACAACACAGCTCCTAATCCAAAAGACGACGAATCAACTGCTAATCGCACCGCCTTCTTTGGATTGTAATGAGCCAGCAAAGGTGCAGATTGCAAAATGCCTTTCAGCTTCACAAATGCTTCTTGACATTGTTTATACCATTTCCACGGAAAGTTCTCTACTAATAAACGATTCAGTGGGTGTGCCAGGGTAGCCATGTCTGGAACAAATCTGCGATAGTAATTTATTAAGTCCAGAAAGGATTTCAGATCCGTTGGGTTCTCTGGTACTGGTACCTCTTGAATAGCTTGAACTTTGCGAGGAGATGGGTGGATACCATCACGATCGACCACAAAAGCGAAGTATTCTACTGATGGCTTCATGAACACACACTTCTCCCTCTTTAACTTGATTCCCATGCTGCTCATTCGCTCCAAAGCGCCTTCCAGGTTACGAAAATGTGTCTCATCATTTGAGCCAGTAATAATGAGATCATCGAGAATACCACCAACACCCTGAAGACCATTCATGACGGAGTCCATGATCTTCTGAAAAATTGCAGGACTAGACGCTATATCAAAGGGCAGGCGGGTGCGTATTGATCGTTACATACTTCCTCGATTCCTCATCTAAGAGCACTTGTTGGTACGCTGAAGACAAGTCCAGCTTAGTGAACTTTCCCCCTCCATTTAGTTGGGTGAACAGGTCATCAGCTGTAGGCATTGAGTGTTCTGGTACATTCCAAAACAGGGTTAATCGTTACCTTGTAATCCCCACAGATTCGAACACTGCCGTCAGGTTTCAGCACAGGGACGATGGGCGTGGCCCAATCCGAAAACTCCACTTTTTCCATTACACCGATCGTTTCCAGTCTTCGAAGCTCGTCAGCAATCTTCTCTTTTAACGCCAACGGTACTGGCCTGGGTTTAAAAAATTGCGGCACTGCGTTTTCTTTGAGCTTCAAATGTGCAGAAATTCCTTTAATGGTCCCCAGATTACCATCAAATAGCGATGAATACTTCGTTTGAAGTAAGTCCAACTTGTTAACCGGTTCTAGAGAAATCCGCTTGATCTGTCTCCATTCCAACTTCAACACGGACAGCCAATCGCGACCCATCAACACTGGACCATCATTTCCTGTGATAACAACGGGTAGTACGGCTTCGTGATCACGATATGCAACTTGAACCTTAGCTTCTCTGATAACAGGAATTTCATGACCAGAATAACTTCGTAGCTTCACGTCTGTGTGCCCCACAGGTTGTGACGCGAGAACATCAGTCCAAATACTCTTGGGAATAATAGTCACAGACAGAAGCTGCAGTGTCAAGTTCCATGTCTACAGTTTTCCCATCGATTGCTACTGGTACGATAAACTCTTTACATTTTCCACGGGAGTCCGAGACGGTAAACATAGGCCAATCACTTCCACTCACTGATTGCCTAACTGCCGGATCTTCTTCGACGAAACGAATCTTTTGCTGTTTCTTCTTCTTTTCCCCAAATTTCGACTTTGGCGTCCACTTTTTCTTCCCACTTTCAGAATTTTGCTCTTCCTCAGGGCATTTCCTCACAATGTGACCCACCTTTTGACAACCATGACACTTGTAGTTGCGAAAGAAACACGTGTCCGACGAGTGATCGACTTTTCCACAACAGAAACACTCGGGAAACGTAGCTGCCACTTTTTTCGCTTCTTCCAGACTTCCTCTATGCAATGCAGTGGTCTCCTTTTCGGTCAATTCCGCAGCACACGCCCTCTCGACAGCCGTCTGTACAGTTAAGTCCACTACCGCGAGTAACTTGCGTTGAATCGTTCGCTCCTTTAAACCACAGACGGTGAATCGATCCCGAATCCCCTCTTCGCGATAACCGCCAAACTCACAGGTCTCAGCCAACTTCTTCAATCTAGCAAGGAAATCTCTTATTGATTCTGACTCTTGCTGTTCTGCCTTGTGGAACTTGAAACGCTCGGCTATGATTATCGGCTTCGGATCCAGGTGCTTAACCTTCTTGGAGATACAATGCTTCTAAGTAACGCATACATCTTATTACCCATCAAGGTAAGTATTGTCGGTACTTTCTTCTCTTCCAACACATTGTTGACCTCAAAAAACATTTCCATGCGCTCGACATAATGCTTCCAATCCGAGCCCGGTACAAACTCCTCGACTCGACCGATATGTGAAGAATTAACTACTACCGTTTGTTGCGCTGTCGCATTCGTCGTTTCTTCCTCTCCAGACATATCTCGTTGCCAGTTGTTGTGTCCAAACGCCCAGTGGATTAAAACGGCCGACCGAACTTTATTATAACTAACCTACGACTACATTACACATGTTATACTTGACTATTTATATCAAGCGTCCGCTCGTGAGAATCGTGTGTTTACAAAGACTGTATTGCGTAACCGCACATTCTAACGGTTCCTATTGGGTTCCTATTGTTTATAAATAAATCATTAACACTATAACACTTGACATGACAATTGTATAATCTGCAGTTATGACATCACGGCACTGATTTCGAAAATTCACTATTCACTTTCGGCCAATCAAAAAAGAGTTAGAGATTTCGATGTATAATAATGTAAGATATTTTGTTAGTAAGCGTATGTGGGACTAATGTAGTAATAAAGTGTCTGCATGGATAATAGCTGGCCAGGGGAAGGGGAAGGGTTTTTGGTGCCTAGTTTGGAAAAGCATTGCAAAATCAACTTGATCATGGTCGGTAAGAGTTTCAGTGTACTAGTGGCACACAATCCCCTTATATAATAAAAGATTTACAAAGCGCCCTCCCAGGGGTTTAAGCTAGTGCAGGTTCAGTCAGTCAGGCAGGCAGGCAGTCAGGCAGTCAGGCAGTCAGGCAGGCAGGCAGGCAGGCAGGCAGGCAGGCAGGCAGGCAGTCAGGCAGGCAGGCAGGCAGGCAGGCAGGCAGTCAGGCAGGCAGGCAGGCAGGCAGGCAGTCAGGCAGGCAGGCAGGCAGGCAGTCAGGCAGGCAGGCAGGCAGGCAGGCAGGCAGTCAGGCAGGCAGGCAGGCAGGCAGTCAGGCAGGCAGGCAGGCAGGCAGGCAGGCAGTCAGGCAGGCAGGCAGGCAGGCAGTCAGGCAGGCAGGCAGGCAGGCAGGCAGGCAGGCAGGCAGGCAGGCAGGCAGGCAGGCAGTCAGGCAGGCAGGCAGTCAGGCAGGCAGGCAGGCAGGCAGGCAGGCAGGCAGGCAGTCAGGCAGGCAGGCAGGCAGGCAGGCAGGCAGGCAGGCAGGCAGGCAGTCAGGCAGGCAGGCAGGCAGGCAGGCAGGCAGTCAGGCAGGCAGGCAGGCAGGCAGGCAGGCAGGCAGGCAGGCAGGCAGTCAGGCAGGCAGGCAGGCAGGCAGGCAGGCAGGCAGGCAGGCAGGCAGGCAGGCAGGCAGGCAGGCAGTCAGGCAGGCAGGCAGGCAGGCAGGCAGGCAGTCAGGCAGGCAGGCAGGCAGGCAGGCAGGCAGGCAGGCAGGCAGGCAGGCAGGCAGGCAGGCAGGCAGGCAGGCAGTCAGGCAGGCAGGCAGGCAGGCAGGCAGGCAGTCAGGCAGGCAGGCAGTCAGGCAGGCAGGCAGTCAGGCAGGCAGGCAGGCAGGCAGGCAGGCAGGCAGGCAGGCAGGCAGGCAGGCAGGCAGGCAGTCAGGCAGGCAGGCAGGCAGGCAGGCAGGCAGTCAGGCAGGCAGGCAGTCAGGCAGGCAGGCAGTCAGGCAGTCAGGCAGGCAGGCAGTCAGGCAGGCAGGCAGGCAGGCAGGCAGGCAGGCAGGCAGGCAGGCAGGCAGGCAGGCAGGCAGGCAGGCAGGCAGTCAGGCAGGCAGGCAGGCAGGCAGGCAGGCAGTCAGGCAGGCAGGCAGGCAGGCAGGCAGGCAGGCAGGCAGTCAGGCAGGCAGGCAGGCAGGCAGGCAGGCAGGCAGGCAGGCAGGCAGGCAGGCAGGCAGTCAGGCAGGCAGGCAGGCAGGCAGGCAGGCAGGCAGGCAGGCAGGCAGGCAGGCAGGCAGGCAGGCAGGCAGGCAGGCAGGCAGGCAGGCAGGCAGGCAGGCAGTCAGGCAGGCAGGCAGTCAGGCAGGCAGGCAGGCAGTCAGGCAGGCAGGCAGGCAGGCAGGCAGGCAGGCAGGCAGGCAGGCAGGCAGGCAGGCAGTCAGGCAGGCAGGCAGGCAGTCAGGCAGGCAGGCAGGCAGGCAGGCAGGCAGGCAGGCAGGCAGGCAGGCAGGCAGTCAGGCAGGCAGGCAGTCAGGCAGGCAGGCAGTCAGGCAGTCAGGCAGGCAGGCAGGCAGTCAGGCAGGCAGTCAGGCAGGCAGGCAGGCAGGCAGTCAGTTATAACTAACCTACGACTACGTTACACATGTTAACACTTGACATGACAATTGTATAATCTGCAGTTATGACATCACGGCACTGATTTCGAAAATTCACTATTCACTTTCGGCCAATCAAAAAGAGTTAGAGATTTCGATGTATAATAATGTAAGATATTTTGTTAGTAAGCGTATGTGGGACTAATGTAGTAATAAAGTGTCTGCATGGATAATAGCTGGCCAGGGGAAGGGGAAGGGTTTTTGGTGCCTAGTTTGGAAAAGCATTGCAAAATCAACTTGATCATGGTCGGTAAGAGTTTCAGTGTACTAGTGGCACACAATCCCCTTATATAATAAAAGATTTACAAAGCGCCCTCCCAGGGGTTTAAGCTAGTGCAGGTTCAGTCAGTCAGTCAGTCAGTCAATCAGTCAGTCAGTCAGTCAGACAGTCAGTCAGTCAAAAACTTTATTTACCTCGAATTTCCAGATAGCAAAATATACTACTATCTCTGAAGAAAATAAAATTAATTTGTAAAATTAAAGCTAAGAAAATACATATAAAAGGTAAATTAATTAAGAATAGGCCACCAAATGATTCAAATAATAGGTAAGTAAATTATCGACTTATCAACGGAAGTTCATGTCGACTGCTCTATTTTTGGCACAAACTTATGAATGTGCATGAAGAGACATTCGAATATAAACTCGTGAACTGACCGACTTAAAATTTTGCAGTTAGGGTTAGGAACACCGAGTGAACTGTCTACTTACCAGGGAAAGGCCCATCTCCGGCAGGAATGAAAAGTGCGCCACGGATTCTTCCTTCTCTCACAGGAATTCTTTTCACTCCTTCCGCCATGTACCATTTCTGAAATGTCACGCTTGACAAAGGCTTCAGTGAAGATTCGTTCGGAGTCACATGGTCATCAAAACAGTTCAAGACGATGTTGTACGGTTTGGTAACATCTGATTTCATCAGTCGAATTCCTTTTCTCTGTCCCGGTGCTGGTTTCATGCTCCATAACAATCCCATGGGTGAAACGCCGCTGTAAGATCCTCCCAAAGACGACTCACGACAAACATCAACCTCGCCATCTTTGTCAGCGATGAAGTGAGCGTGTGACTCAAAAACTTCACCTTTGTAGCCAATAATCCTTGTCTGAAGCGTAATATTCTGTTGTGGTCGGAGTCCAGATGCAATGATTCTAACTTTTTCGTCTATGAGTGAAGATACCGGTTGCACAGAAATAACACACCCAGTACAGCCCGCCATCTTTTGGGAAACAACTCAACCTTGTCCTTGTGCTCAAACATGATTGCGTAACGAGCCCACAAGCCGGAAAACACATGAATTGTGGTTTTCACGTCACGCAAGTAAACTTAATTATCACGCAAGTGAAAAATAAAATCGCTTACCATTCAATAAATCGAGTCAAGGAATGTAAATATCGTAGAAAAGTAATAAATAAACAACGTGCCAAAGTTTCGGGGATGTGCGATGTTGCGAACTCGAGTTATTCGGTATGATATGAAGATGCCTTGTTGGAGCCCCGCTGGGGGACTCCAACATGGCGGCCAGAAATCAGTTTAAACAAACATTTTCTATAGAACTTAGGTTTCAAACCTACTAGTCGCAACAGTGAATTGATTTTTCGAAAACGGAACCCGTTAGCCGTATTCATGGATCGAACGAGCGAGTTCAATATTCGAATAATCAATTCATTATTGCATTCTTGAAACGACTAGCGGGCTTTAAGTTTTAAATAATCAGTTCATTAATGCAATCTTGAGGGGTACGCTTCAGTTAGTTTGACTGTAAGGAAGTACAGCAAAGACATTGCTTCGCGATTAAACTGGTTGATTCTACCAGTAATGACAGTAATCATCAAAGGCAAATAACATCGTTTTGACCTCGGGAGGTAGTTTCAGCTGTTCTAGATCTCGGAAAAATATTTCAAGATTAAAAATTAGTATAGTTATCAATGCTTAAATTAATTCTTTATTTCAAAGCACAACTAAAATAAGTAAAACAACGCCGCATATCAATTTTTCCTTACAGTGGAACCCCGCTCTACGGACACCCGCTTTATACGGACAGTTTCGTTTGTCCCGACAAAAAAACTCATATATTTTCTCTAAAATTAACCCGCTTTATACAGACATCGGGTAATGCGGACAGCGGACACTTTTCTGTGTCCCGAGTCACAAACTCTCCTATATTGTCAACCACGCTTTACGGACAGTGGTTATCTGCACACTGTCTATTTTCATTGTCACAATAATGTGATAATTGTAGACATTGTCCCCTGTTCAACTGATAGATTTTTACGGGTGAATAAAATTACGGAACTGTGCTATAAAAGCAGTAAAGTCCGGTTCTCACTAGAGCATAAGCATAAGCACAAGCATAACATAACCACAAGCAAGTGAGAACACCTGCGACATAAGCACAAGTGATAAGCAGAAGAACGAACCAACTTATTTGTCTTATGCTGTTCTCACTTGCGCATAAGCATAAGCACAAGAAAAACGATAACACTCTACGGTAGTTAAGGGGGGCGGTATGGGAAGTAGCCAATCAGAGCGCCGTATTTTTTGAATGGACCAATCAGAGCGCAGCATATATCACGTGACCGAGAGATTGCAATGCATGATGGGAAAACTAACGGTCGGGAGAATGGGGCCGAGTTGGGATCTAGGCCTGCGCGGCCAACCTGGGAGCGAGGTTTTTGGGGTCTAGTCCCGCGCGGTCGACATGGGAGCGAGGCAGACCGGAAGTGACGTCATGGTAACCGGAAGTGACCACAGACCACGTGATAGGATTCA
>JAHPZR010007071.1:37500-80887 GCA_019787425.1 Platygyra sinensis | reverse complement strand
ATGTTGAAGTAGACTGAGAGTAGACTTCCGTACAACAAAAGCTCGGGCAGGTATACCCATTTACTACTACTCTTTGCAAAGATCTGGGCACTGTCAGTAACTAGATCCGACGAACGGATCTCATAAACACGACCAAAAAGGTCTTGGCCCTGTTTGTAACCAGGGCCCACGCCAAGCTGTTGTGGCCATCACGCAAACGCATAAGGGCAAACACAATAATGACTAAATGAAAGCAAATAATCCGAGGAGTGGCCATTACATGCCGTGAAATTTGGTGTTATCCAGTAAACAGTTTCCATCGTCCTTTCCGTTCGCTTACCAACAGAGCGATAGTCTTCATATAGCTGGTAGATTGAGGATTTCTCCTTTAAGCATTGGGTATCGAAAGGGTACACAAATAATTATATTAGGGTGGGTTGACGTTACAAAACAGAGCTCTCGATTCATATATCAAGCCCTCATGTTCGAATTTCATAGGTTTTCGCTTATTAATCTGCTTTCCTCTTAAACCGACTGTCGTCTTACATTGTGTGTTCTTGTTTATGTGTGAATATCATTTACCGATTTATTCCGTATTGTTGCCAATCCCCGGGTGCCAATCTCGGCCGATAAACGCTAAACGCTTCAAAGCTATTTTTCAAAGCTGTGTGGGGGGGGGGGGTCTGATGTATCTCTAGCGGAGGTTGTACCCGATCTTTCTCAGAGGAACCGCATCAAGTGAGTGGTTGGTGAAAAAGAAAAAAAAATAAATGTATTTCATCTTGACCGAATCTGTTTGGAAAGCAAAAGAATATATGAACGACAAAGCCTGTTTGCGTCAGGAAACTTATATAGTAATGACGACGGCGACAAGCAGGAACGACGCCAATTGTAAAACTGAATTATACTTAAACCTTCGAAATATCGCAACTCTGTGTCTCTGGTCAGTACGCCTATCGGTCCTAGTCTGAAAAATTTGTTCATTGCCCAGCCATTGTGGTTCGACGTTCTCCAAACTACGCAAAACGTATGCCTGGTTTAGACTTGGACGGAAAACCCGTACTTCACAATTCATGAACTGAATCGGAGATTTAATGAGGGAGAACAAAGGAATTTAGCTACATTTTCATTTGATCACCGGCCTCATGTGGAGTACGGCGTCTTGCACCCGTCTCATCGTTTTGTTGTTTTGTAGATTTTTTTGCGTGGCGTTGCAAAAAGATGTACCAAGGCTCAAAACGCACGTGAATAGCCATTTGTTGCTCAGTAAACCTTTTGTTTTTGGCGACGTTACTCGTCGCGCCGTCGCCCATGGGTTTGCTAACCTCCCTATTATTTGCTCGAAGACAGCGCGGAGCTGTTCCTACTGCCATACAGCTGTCGTTTCATTTTTCTTCTGGCCTTAAAACTAACTCTGTTCTTTGTCGTTTCACGATTTTGCCTGGCTCGAATAGACCATATTGCGGGTAATTCCCCTGAAATAAAACTGACAATAGATTTTTCGTTCAAACTTTGTCCACTGAATATTTATCATATGAGAACTTCAATTTTGAAATAAAAAAGGGGGGTGCCCATACTCATTAGGAGCACTGGGGCATTGAAAATGACCCATTTTGGCATTATTTAATGCTTATTAGAAGAACGCATTCCCAGTAATAATTGTAAATTTTTGTGACCGAGACTCATGAGTACACAAATTAAACTGGAGTCGATGCATTGTCTCGGACACGAAAAACTTTTTGAGTTTGATTTAGACAAAAAGCTGAACTCGTGATTAAAATTTCAACCAAATTTCTTGACATGATTACCATAGGGCAAAATAGAAAAGACCACAGTTTACTTGCTATTTTCGTTATTTATTCAATTTTCAGCAATAGGAATCAGATCAGTCTTCCCTCAAGCAAAGTTTATGATAAGTTGATTACAATGACTGAAAAAAAAAGTTGGGGTGCCACGTGCTCGTTGGTGCAGCGGCTCAATATCAGAGGAAACCCGCCATGTTTACATAACGCGTTGCTACGCGGAGCGGCGCGCTAAATGACGCCATGTAAATGGATGCGCAGAAAGGTGCGCAAGTGCAATGTGAGGAATACCCTTAAGGACGGTAAATTTAAATTAATTCGGTTACAGGGGCCGGTAAGTAGGCAGATACTTGCTCGATACATAACCAAATCCCCCTGGGTTTTTTTGGCCCCCAAAAAAATCCCAAATATGGGGCCAAATTTTCTTTGCGTCCGTGTGGGACTCCCAAATTTCCTTTAAATAGGGGTAGTAACCCAGGGAGGATTTGGCTGTTATCGGCAGTATGCCTACTACCGTCACCTTAAACAATTAATTTTAAATAGCATTATTTCGGATATTCACGGGTAAGCTTACGCGGTTCCAACTACTATATTATACCTTAAGGCATCCCCTGGTACCTAGCTTTGGGTAGTGCGCACACGTCCTGCGCATACACGCACGCGCATGGTTTAACGCGCGCGCTCCCCACCCCCACCGCGCAGGGGTGGACATTACGCAATCAACTACGCCACCAAGCATCACGACTGAAATATAAAGCAAAATTTTCCTACGGTGAACAATCAATTTTAATGACAAACTGTACTTAAAAACCAGGGAGACCAGAATTAGCAGCATATCGCTCGCCACTAACTGTTAACGTCTTCCAGCTGAAAACAATCTAGCTGTTATCTTTCGAAAATTACCACTGAAATCCCAACTGCAAACATGTTACCGGCAGCATGGGCGTAGTGCGCGCGCAGACACGCAAATGTTTTTAACTTACTGGGGAGGTGACAGGAAAAAATGAACGGGCACCGTAAAAGTATTCAAAAAAGATCAGTAACTTTAAAAAACGCCGTGGTTCCCCCTACATTTTTTTGTTGCGAAATGGAAGCGGCAAGCCCTATTCAACATGGTGATTAGTTTTCTTGGTCGGGAGCCAACACGGTCTTTAGACTGTATTTAAGCTGAACCAGAGGAAAACGCTGTCAAGAGACGTTTTTAAAAGCGATTTTGCCAACGAATGTTGTTACTAAAAACGTAACACAAAATGATTTTAATGTTCACCATTTGCCATGTAGTTTAAAGCTCTTTTAAATGTGTTCGCCTTTCTGGTATGTAAAGGCTGAATCTAAGGGAAAATCTGTGAAGAAATATTCGTTTCCCGCTTTTTCCGAAGAACACTGCTGATGTCACGCATTTTTGTTGAGGAATTCAAGGCTAATAGCCTCTTTAGCTTGGGCGGTTTGTTTTTCCCGATTGTAGACCACGTGATGATACTCTTGAGAATTCTTGCTTCCAAATTTCAAATAGTCGCGTGTATATGAATGAATAATTTTAAGATGGACAAAAGAAAAATTCCCAGAGAATACCACGTGTTCTACAATGGGAAAACAACACCGCCCAAGCTAAAGAGGTCTATTATCTCCCCCCCCCCCGTGAAAAAATGCGTGGTTACCCCTATTTTTCTTTGTGGATTCCAATAGCCCTTTGCAAAGATCTACTTTTTCCGCGTGGTCCTAACCTGGCGCAAAAACCTTGTATTTAGTTAGGCACCGTCCTAAAGTGCTGTTTCCCTCTTCTACCGGGTCCCTGTTGTTATTTTCATTGTGTTTTACGTCCAAGACCTCTTTTCAGTTCATGTACCACTGGATAGTAACTCACGTATTCAAAATGTAGTCAAAGCAATATAAAAATACGCGAAATTTATTAAAAATAATAAATAAGAATTTCTTTTTGCCCCCGCAGGGTGGTGCCCACAGAGGCCCAAAACCCGAGGAGTGCATTTAGTAGTCTCCCCCCGCGTATACGTATGAAGAATGCGTGGTGAAAATTGGTGTAGTATACGAATCAATCCCGATGATGATGAAACTAGGCGCGCCACGGTGGGTCCCGCCGTTTAATGTTTCCAGGTCAGCTCGCAAGGCAATACTACATGGGTTAATTCTTGCAAACCACGGAACACGAGGAGGAGATCGAGGAAGATCATTATTTGCTGCGACGAGGAGTGAGAGGATCTTGCAAAATATATTTTTATGGGCTGGGTGTCTGGTCGGCACCGTGCATTCTTGATATCTTGAATGCAAAGAGCAGCCAGTACCAGCTTGAACTGTTTTAGTACAGAAGTTGATTTGCTCGGGCCACAAATCCAGCAACGGGGTCGACAGACTCGACCCAAAAACACCACACTGTATAAAAGATCACGTTATAGTTGGATCGCTTATTTTTACTGAGTAATCTCTTACACTGGCGTAGAGCCCCATACGGATGACGGACTGGTGTTGACTAGCAGGTGATCCAAATGTAAAGTAAATGTTTTGGGGGCGGGGGGGGCGGTTTTCATTGAAGGACAAAGGTTTGAACTGCTAATCTTGCATGTAGACAAACTGTAACGCGATACTTCTGTTTACATCCTGGAAATAAAGCGCGAGCTTCTGCTCTGCTTCCGGAGATACGTTTGACTTCGTAGAGTTCCCTCGTGTATCAAGACAAATGGTTGGTATCCCAGTATCAAAACTAGAACACAACAGATAGTGGTTTGATATTTTTTTCCAGAATGCACTTCGTTGACACTTCGTTTGATAAGTATATGATGGTAAAGGGTTTTATCGGCGTGATAGGATGAGTTCTACAACGGAATGTGTTGGTTTTAATAACTTATTTTGTTGATTCTTTGTACCCCATATTTTATGATAACATGCCTTAAGGACCGTTCGCGCGAAACTTTTCTAACATTGATTTTTTTCTGAAAATTTTACCATTGAAAGATGATGAGTTAGTGATGTCAGAAATGCAAAAAATTGGGGGGTCACCGACTTCGTTTCGGAGAGAGCATGCCCGAAAAACTCCTAAATCTGAGCAAATCGGGCTTCGTTAGCGAAGAAGACCAAAGTGGCTGCAAGTCCCAAAATATTGCATTTAGAGCTTTGAAAGGGAGTGTTCTCTGCCAAATATGGTTTGAATGGACCTATTAAGCGAATTTACTCAACTGGTGAGGTTCCTCAAAGAACCAGTTCGCATTTAGTGACCATAGTTTTACGCGCCTTGCAGCCGCAAAGTGGCAGGATTCGATGTCCCTTGGACAGAAATCTTGAAATTTTTTTAACTTCCCACATTGATTTTTTGTTCGTTTTTGGACAAAGTGTAGATAATTGTAAACAAAATCTGTTTCTGAAAAGAAAAGTAGGGGTCACCGAACGTCCAAGATCGTTTAAATCCGATCAAAGCTATAGAATGGCCATCTGCCCCATCATTGTTCATTTTAGTACTAGCGCGCGCGCTCGATGCATGACGTGCATGTGAATTTGCGTGCGCAATAAGGATGCGCAGAAACAATTAGCGCGAACGTCCTTAAGTCCACTTGAACAGATGGGGTGATAAAGTATTACCAAAAATTATAAAAATTTCAGTTCATACCAAAAACAATAGGTTCCTGTAACTCCGTGGAAATTTTATAAAGAATTTTATACCCCTTGACGGCTAACATAGAACGAGGGGCGAGATTTAGTGTCGAACTAGTACTAGTTTTATTGGATGGTTACCACAACATACAAAGAGTTTTCGTATTCCCGGTTACCCTGAGCCGAGCCAAAGAACGTGGCACGGAAAGTGAGGCTTATACGCGGGTAAAACTTACGCGGCAAAATACACTGTACTTGTAATATAGCTTTATGGTGTTTGCAACTAGGATTTTTTAAAGCAATCGCAGTTAAAGAAAATGGAACCTTACTTCGTCAGAAGTGAAAGTTACTGATTTGAAAAAGGACTTACCAGGATGGCAGGGAATCAGTGCTGCGAATAAGCGGTTGGCAAGTACTTTAGGCATTTGTCCCAAGCTCTCAAACGTTCTAAATCATAGACGAGGTCAAGGAGACTAAATGGGTGTTCTCGCAACGATGGTACGGACGATGAAACTATTCCAGATCCCTACTGGCTCGAGTCGGACTGGACGTTTATTCATTAATTTTGGTTTCTCGACCCCTTTAGACGGTCTTGTTTTTTTTGTGCAGGTAAACACTTTTCCGGAGGCCCTTCCGACGTGTGTGGTGTTTTCTTTCGCTACTTTCGACGTCCTCATCCTCCGAATCAGACACGACCTGTGTCGGGGGAAGGTTTTCGCTAAAATGTCGTGTTCATACAAATTAGTGAGGGAGCAGATTCAAGTTAATGCGGTCAACGCCTCCCGTCGGAAATGAAACTGACTGACATTGACCGGTGTCCTTTTCGTTTTACTAGACATTTCAGCAACCGATTGGATGTGCCTGTCTAAACCCAAATCGAACATGTTGCGCTGATTTATTTGCTTTTCTGGTGACATGGCAATGTTTTTAAAATACACAGCAAATAGGAAAAACAACCTGTGGGGCCATAAAGTAAGCACAGGTTCCGTTTGTAGGACTGTACAGGGTGGCGCTTCGCTAAAATATATGGCCACATAATACAGCTAACAATGCAGGGTTTTCAGGAAGCGAAAAATCGGCACTTTTAAAATTGACCACTTAGTGGAGGTAACTGCTAACAACAGGACCGTTATATACAAGATATACAGGTTCGACTGTAACAAATCTGAAATCTCATGGTGGTTCCGAGCCTAGTCAGCATGACTTCCCAGCCGGATGCCTTCCGTGAGAACAAACATAAAAAAGATAGTTACTAACACAGATACATAATTTAGTTCTCATGTGCGGGTTATTATAACCTATACCCGGAGGGGGAAGGGTCGTCCGTATGAAATTGAAGGGGTGCTCGTCGAAAATTTTGAAAATAACCCCTAGGAGGACCAGATCCTGTTTTGTGGGCGTTGCATAAATTTTTTCCATCCCTAAGAGATAGCAATTCTAAACAACATATTAACTGACATGATTTTTTTGTGGCTCAATATCCTAAAGGGCACCTGCTATAGGTCCCGTTGTGAAACCTTTTAAGGCTGAGCCCCCTACTGGAGGTGCCAACCCGCTATTTTAGCCCTTAAAAGGCACGTCGAGTACCCCATATCCTTTTCAGATGGGAGTCCCTCCCCGGAACTAGACCTTGAATGAACCTTGAATCACAATTTTGAGCATCTTGAAAACTTTTACCTAATAAGAGATACAATAATATTGCCCTTGTTACTGAAGCCAAGAATTTTATTGATCATCGCAGTTACAGTTGTATAAACCGTTTATTTTATCTTAGTCACCGCATACAATATGTGATATTGGCAATATTGCTCTTTCAACAAAACCTCACACCACGTCACACAGTACGCAATCTTGGCGGATGCAAACTTAATATGAGAAGAGAAAGCAAGTCAGTTCTAATTTCAATTTTTTCACTCTTTCAGACACGAAGGCGATCGAGTGTATACTCCCTTGCTAAGAGACAGGAATCTCATTGAGGTAAACTTGTGTTTTCCATCAGTATGCCTTATATTGTTCGCCGCTTGAGGTGTCTATACAAAAGTGAAAAACTTGGGCTGAAATGTAAAGCCAGTGTGAAACTCTCCTCCAACCACATTTTATGGATTTGGTTTAATGTTCTAATGAATATCTGTACTGAAAACATCAGCCGTTGTAACCGGGTACAATAAATATAGATTTTCGGACAAATACAAGTCATTACAAAAATGGCGCAATAACCATAATTTAGTTTCAATATATATCGCTAATGGTTCCGAAGCTGTGCCATTTTAGAAGCTTAAAATAGGAACTTGAGATATTTTCGGGATTGTCAGTTATGCTGTTCATGGGTGGTTCTGTCGAGCCTTTCTATGCATTCAATCCGTCGATTAAACGAATCGGACATTTTCAGGCATTTTTTTCCTCAGGTGAGTTTTATACTTCAAATACACTAGTATTACACACTTAACAGTGCATGAGTGACTGAGGCCCCTTCCATGGGACGTTTTCAACCAAATTTATCCAATTTTGTCGTGATAACGTCCAGGTTGAGGTATGGGCTTCGAGAAATATTGTTAACTGCCTTTTGAAAAGAGCATTATTTCGTTTAAGTTTATTTCAATTAGTTACGTCTTGAAAAAATAAATCAATAAAGAAACTTCATGTAGTCCCTTTAGAAGAAAGAATACAACTTTCTTAGCGTCAGTCCAATTCACTGTATTTTATGGTGAAACATCAGCTACTGTTTTCTATGAATTATTGCTAATACCAGAAATGATTTTGATAATTTTAGGCGCTTGCAGGGCCGACTTGACACTAACAGCTTCGTAGCTGAATGGCCATCCTGTTTTTAAATAAAGTTTACGTACTTAATTTAAGCAGCTTCGCTAGAAATGAGTTCAACCTGGGAAATAAGGATTACAGTCTGCCAGCTATAAGGGTCACCACCTGTGAGAAAAGATATACTTACTGACCGATGCGACATTGCCGGCAGTCACAATGAAGCCCTTCATAGCATATTTGTCGTTGAATTTTACCACCTTTTTATGGCCTTGTTTTTTTTTCCTGTACATGTGGAGAATCCATGACATCCACATGCTGAGAAGCGATCTTCTTTTTAACCATGGCCACCACTGATTAGTTTGTCGGTGAACTTTGTCTAATTAAACTTCAAGCAAATTGTCCGTGACTGCTGACTGGAAATAATCTTGTGGAAGGGCAATATAGGCCACTATAATTCTTCAAATCGTCACGAAGTCAAGAATTTAGGGATCAGTCGGAGATCCAGTCCGTAGTGCCTTAAACAGTTATGAGAACCACTGGCGCTTTTAGAATCTTGCATCATAGGCTAGGAGGTTCTGAATTTGTCTCCTGCTGGCATGGAAAGGAAAGTTCCAGCTGCATGCATCATATTGTCATCACTGTGTATTTGATCTGTCTGACACGGAGACTTCAGACAGATCAGTCAGAGAGGAAAGGAACACGCAGCTTAGCTTCCCATTCCATGAAACAAGCTTTCGCATTTCTTTAACGGTGAAGAGATACATTTTGTTGTCTGCGACTTTAGCATACTGTATACAGTCGCGTGTACACAATAGCCGGACCACCTTAGTATTATTTATATCCCCGGATGTCGTCTGGAGGACAAAAATATGACTATAATCATTGCTATTGAGTGAGAGGGTTTAAGTAGTTTGATCACTGCTTAACTATATTGCATCTGAACATCTGATTGTCCTAAGTTAATTGCAATAAAAGTTTCTGGTAATAATAAACGATATAAATGAGGCAAATGACACAAGTAGTTGAGCATCATTCTACAGTAGATAAACTTTTTCATTGCCCCCCGCAGGGTTCTGGCCTGGAGGTCAAATAGTAACGTATCCCCTCTACCCTATTTTTTCGCTCAGCCGTTTTTCGCACTCTAACTAACTGACGCCTGGATCATGAAGAAGCTATGTGTATTGTAGTATGGAATCGACTCCCGATTTGAAGAAAGTATGCGCGGGGGTCCCGATTGATACACTCCAATTTTAGCACGATCAGTAGATTCGCGTCGAAATGGCTTATCTTGAACGAACTGAAACGATTTCAAAGATCCTGAAGATGGAGTTTGGGAAAAACAACTCGGAGGTATCGTATGTAATTTTTGAAGTGTATCTCGAAAATTCGAGACGACTGTCGTTCCGATCGCCAGTTTAACCTCACTTATTAATTGTAATTGAGTATTCTTACTGCCTCGTTCCCAGACGTCTCTCTCTCTCGCTGGAAAGTGAAGGGCGCGTCCCCAGTTTTCTCGTGCTTCGAGCTCGTCTGCTTGCGACTGAAATGGGAGCGCCTGAGGAGGAGGCAGGTAATCTTACGTGGTGTGATAGTTAACTATGGTGGCGTAGAGTTCATGTCACGGCTGGATGACAGCGGTTTCGTTGACAAAAAGCTTGTTTATGTGAGAGGTTGTAATGGTGACTATACTTCTGTATGCCAATTTACTTCTCGGAAATATCGTGCAGCAAATTCCAATGATTTTTTCGAATTCTGTTTCTGCTTTCAAGACATGTTTGCTCGTATAACAAGACAAATGGTTATTTCAGGCAGAATCAAATTCAAACAGAAGAGTGTTTGGACACAGTTTTTTGTTTTATTTTTTTATAATGGGTCTATAATTTGTAACCTTGTTTCCTAAGTTCTACTGAGTGAAAAGAAATATTAGTTTCCATGAAGGCAACCTAGTTTTCCAGTAAGTACTGTTTTTGGCAGAAAACATTCCATATTTTGTCATTGGAGACGTTTTCTTGTGTCCAAAATAAGCTATATTTCAGCAACCGTTGTAGAATTTTTTATTTGGACAGAAAAAGTTGCCCATACAATATAGGACCTGCTCCGGCAACATGCAAAAAACCTTCCGCGACATGGGCATCCGCTGCACCGAATAGGCAGCTCTCCACCTCCTCCACGAGAACACCTACGAGAGCAACCTCCTATCCGACATCTCCAACGTCGACTACCTCCACGGCTACGTAAGGGCACGCCACTTGCAAGCGCTAGAAGGGCTCGTAGTCTGTCGACCATATGTACGTCTATACCTAAGTCTCCCCACCACTACTGCGTATTTGCCATGTTTTGCGAACGGGAGTTTTTCTGTGCACGACAGGTCCCACGGGTCGCGGCATCTAGGCTCGTGGCCACAATTGCCGGCGTCTTTTCCGAAGTCGTCCACACCGTCCACATCGAAGGGGCGGCAAGCCGCATCCGCGAGAAACGCTCGCCTCCATAGAAAAAAACACCAATTCTTGAGCCCGCATAGCCAAAATCAACACTGTCCGAGGTCCCGATCGAGCGGTTCCAAGAAGGGCTCCCCCGTCCTCGAAACCTCGAGAGCACCGCCTACGGAACCTATTACGTCGCATGAAGTTCTCCTTAAATCGTTCGACAAGCTCCTGTTCGGTGAAACTCTTCTTTGCTAAGTCTGAAGTTGAGAAACTCTGGGAAGATATGAAATAGTTGGCAGGTCTGTAGAAAACTGAGACCTCGACCCGCAGGACAAAGAGGACTTTGCACAAAACGTCATACAGTTTTGCCCGAAATGTTCGGCTTTGGTGATCTAAGATGTCCAGTTCAATTTTTCAAGCAGTATCTAATTCGACGTCCATTAGAGCTTCGAGACAAAGGTTCGTTTTGTCTTGCCGTGATCGACAGTCCCAAAACAGAAGTTTGGTACAAGAAGCAGCGGGGCTTGGCGTTAACAGCATCAACCAGCTGATGAAGAATATCATCAAGAGTACGCCTTTGGAAAGGCCTCACAAGAGCCCAAGTAGTCACAGTGAGAGGAAGACAGAACGGAGGGCAGCAAATGTCTATTACTCAGGTGAATTGAGTTTATCAGTTGGGTTGATAATGTGAATTGGTCACCGTAAAGAGATTCGGAAGCTAGCTTTGATAAAACCAATTTATCTCTCAATACTCCCCACCGACGCAGCACCACAGTTTCTTAAGAAACTTACCCCCTTACATTGCAGGTGACCGGCCACGCAAATGAAAAGTCGCTGAACGACTACGATAAAGGAATTGAAGTGAAAGAGATCATCGGGAGGTATCGCAAGTTTGCAACGGAATTTCACAGATAACAACATCAAACAGTTTCCAAGGATTTCCAGTGTGGTCTTTTCCAAACCAGTGCGGATCAGCATTAACTGTCTGTTCGAGCTACTTATTACGCAATCAATCAGTCAATCTTTATTTGTGCTCATTCATTCTTGCTTTATGAAAGTTACAATGTTTCAATGAAATTATTAAATAGAAAAGTTGGAGTACTAGCTGCCTGGAATAACCATACGGGCTAGCGGAGCCAGGCAGCCAGTTAACAACAGCATTAAAATAAAATACAGGTCAGCAAGAAGATTGAAGCACAAATACACACATAAGAAGAAAACAAAGAAGAGGAAAAACGTAACTGTATTTCTAGAAAATTATATATGAATCAAAAGAATTAATATAAGAAAAGCACACAATGTCTACGGCAACTAATAACAGCTATACATTAAACTATAAAAGAAGGACTTGGAAAGGTGACAGAAATTGACAACAGACTAATTTACAGGTAACTGGAAGTCATTAAAACCTGCTAATAAGAACATACGTAATTAACCAATAATCTTCGACTAGATCGCATTTTAACTGATTCCTTGCAACATACTTATCATCGCTTAACTTATTTTTTCATGCTCTTACTTGATCAGTTTCATATCGTTTTCTTAAAAGTCTTAAAGCTGATCTCCAGTCCGTACTGCGCAGTCTCAGCGGTCTAATGTTTGTGAGGCTCACAAACATTAGAGGCAAATCGATGTTATTCGTTACGAACTGCTTACCTTATCTTCGAGGCGCATTTAAATTCTTTCTCCAATAGTTTCCTTGAGTTTTACAGCTTTGAAGTTTTTTCATCAAGTGATATCAGAAAGAATGAAGCATAAAGCTTCGCATCGGAAAATGGCGGTTGACATGAAACTTTGAATTTACTTCATGTAAGTAGATGCGAAATGCTACATTTTGTGACGTCTTACATGAAACAAAACAGAATTCGTAAACAAACTCTCGAGAGTGCGCAGAACGGACTGGAAATCATCTTTAAAACATTCACGCCTGGTTTACTAGTACCTAGCCTGCGAACGCAGACGTATTTCCGGCTGTCGTTGTCGTCTCCGCCGGTCGGTTGTCTCCGGCGGAACCAAGTGGACAGCCGGAAATACGTCTGCGTTCGCAGGCTAACTGGTACCTGTCACAAGGTTAATTCAAATTGATTGGTTGAAAGTCAAGAGATGATCTCTTGTTGGAAGTATAAAACGTGTGAGCAGTTTGGAAGCCCTAACAGAGTTGCGTGTCCATAGAAGGCGTGACGGACGCGTTTTCTTGATATTGTTTTTATAATTTTTTTTTCAGATTTTGTTGACAATATTATAAATAAGAAACTGCCCGTCCAGCCACTACTAGTCAAAAATCGTATGATTGGTCCTGTATTTCGTGATATATGGTCACGTCGTGATGTTTTTTAAAGTTCAGGGTCAGATTGCACTTGCTTGAGAACTTGAAAAACATCACTCGTGCCCATAAATCACGAAATGCACTCGCGTTCATACGATTTTCTATACGTTCACGTTTCACGAAAAATGAAATCAGCTAATCACGCATCACGAGAATACCCCTTTACGACCCTCTAAGTTCACACAATAATGTTTAATTGTTTTCAGTCAGAAGAAAAAAAGAAAGCTTTGGTGATAACTATTACTAGTTCTAATAGTTAAGTAGGTACCAATGCAATTGCCTTGAGTGAGTTCCATTTGTGTTCCGGCCGAAAAAGTTTCACAATGCGGGATTTGTGATTGTGGTCAAACTAAACAATAGATCCTATACACTGACTTACTTTAGTGCTACAGGAAGGGAGGCCATTTAATAAACCTCAGTAAAGGAGGTGTTCGAGATAACAAAGGAGTACAAGCCGACGAAAAGGTGACCCCAAATACCACAAATAAGCTAAAGTACCCTTTAGCCTGAATCGTTAGTATATTCAAGCTACGGTGAAGTTAATCTCGGTACCGCTAGCGATACACAAAGCCGCGATACAAAGTAAGTTACGTTGTTAGCAGAGAGATGCAGTGTCAGTACCCAAATTATTTCAAATTGAGAACTGAGATTAAACATAGCGTTGGTTGTTTTCTTATCTGTGGTAATTTCCTGTCTTTTTAATTATCTGGTGAAGTGCCTAGTAAATGAGCCAAAAAACATCAAAGGTAGCTTTGCGTGGATGCTTCCTGTCGAAAACTTCTAGAAAGAGGATGTACGTACTTAATCCCTGTGTCATTGAATTCAAATTTGCGGTTTTTATCACGTTTAGGCAAAAAATTCTCTGACAAAAGAATTGCCATAAAAGATTGCACCTTCTCTGACGCGTCTTCTCTCTCTCCCCTGAAATGGATTACAACCCTTCAGCTCTTTTCCTAGCTAAATAACAAGCTACCTGGGGTTCCCCACCTCCATGTGAACAGGCAGTAAGTAAGTAAGTAAGTAAGTAAGTAAGTAAGTAAGTAAGTAAGTAAGTAAGTAAGTAAGTAAGTAAGTAAGTAAGTAAGTAAGTAAGTAAGTAAGTGAGTGAGTGAGTGAGTAAGTAAGTAAGTAATTTATTTAACCACATTTCACTAATGAGTATAACTCGTTTTAACGTGAACGTGCCTGATAATATAAATACATCATAAAGTAATAAGGAAAATAGAAAGGCCTTAAGATTTCCACTATAAACTCTTCCAATCGACTAATACATGTATTAGTGTATAACAACCGAAATAAGTTCACTCCAGGAGCCATAATCAGGGACGGAGACCGTAAGTCTCGGGATGCGCGCGGACCCTAGCCTGCGAAAACAGCCGTCCTTCTTCGCTCCCGGCACGCGAAACGCCATTCGGGCCGGGAGCGAAGAAGGACGGCTGTTTTCGCAGGCTACGCGGACCCATGATATGGGACAATTTTTCTATTTTTAGAACAAATTGCGCCATCCTGACGTCATATATCCGCGCTGATCCACGCACGTGTCTTGGGCTCTCGCGTGGATGTTGTCACGTTGTGTGATGAAATTGTTAGAGTTGCGAGATTCTCCTTCCGATTTTTCACAGCGATGACAAGGAATAAAGCAGAGAAGAACCAGGGCTCTTCTATGGACTTTTATGCTCTGATTTAATGGAAAAGGTGTGTTTTTCAGGGTCGAGAATTTCTTTAATTTCGCGCTGTAAATGAATAAAATCCGTTCGCCGGCTAGTTATTCCCGTAAACTTTTGTGTTTCTTTTGTAGAGAAAAATTCTGTAAGAAAACTGTTTACTCCGGTATCGAGTTAATTTGTGAGTTTGCCAAACAATGCTTTATCATAACCAAAACCTGTGTTTGATAGTTTCTTGTTGTTTCTGCTCGTTTGGCGAGTTTGCAAAAGTTTTTGAAGGCAAGTCTGACGCGTACGAGTAGTTCATTTGCATAGTGCAGCGCGTCCACTTTCAAGTCCGAGTCGGTGTTTTCAAATTGTGAACAAATCGGGAAAAATATTTGTTTCGTTGTCTTTTGTGCTTAGATACTACAACAATTTTTACCAACGTTCACCAAAAGGCTACTAACATCATGTGTGTTTCTTGCACTTAATGAAACTTTACACTGCGAAAAAAAAAATAGACAGGGAAATTTGATTCAATCGAAATCTTTATTCGAGTTTTTTAAAAGCGTCATCGTAACTTTTCTGATTATTTCTACTGTGTTCACATATTTTCAGCTAAGCTTTTAATATGTTCTCAAACATTAGTCAACCTTAAACATATTCAAAAACTAGAGATATTATGAGTTCGATGTAAGTTTTCACACCAAAGTACGAAGTCCATTTGTCATGTTTTACTAGCTGTGCAAAACACGCATCGGCGGGCGCTCTCATTCATCGACAACAGAAATTACACAAACAAAACTAAGCAGCATCTACGGACATAAACCTATTGTCACTTATTAGGCCTTAATGCTGCTCTATCCAAACATATTCAACTAGTTTTTTTTTCTGTGTTATGAAAAGCTGTTAACCTTCTTCATATGTGAAATTTAGAATGGAGTAATGTGAAGTTCTTGTAAAAGGAGCAGCGGAACTCAACTTGGTCAGCGATATAAAGCGGGACATACCTAAATTCGGCACTGTCTTCACTCAAACTGGAGCAACTTACGGCGAAAATACTTCAGCAAAATTCCAACAGCCATAAAGGCGTTGAGTTGTGGGCCAAATTAAAAGCATAAACGATTTCGGACGCCATTTCCCCTGCGCGACATCCGCGAAAATCCTCGCAGCAATGTACGCGCGTGTAAAAATTAGGGAACTTAAGCAACAGACGTTTTTCAGACGGCGACGGCAACCGGATGTAAATTTCACTTCCGTTTCACGTTTCCCGCCGACATAGTCAGCCGTCGCCACTCGGCGCCGACTTTGCTTTGCCTATTTGGACGTTGCCTGTAAAACGCGAGGTTTGCGTCGCTATTTTCGTGTTTTTATGTCATTCTGCACTGATATTTTTGCCCGTATCCGATGCTTAAGGTACTATTCTATCATTTTGGACGTTGTGTTAGCGGTTAGTTGAATATTTCTTATTTTTCGAGACTTTTTGACCATACCATGGAGATTGCTTGAAAGAAACAACAGTAAGTGCTGAAAGCGTGTTGTTTATTATCTAATTTATAGTGTTTGCTTGCATGAATTGTACTTCCAGCTTATCAACAGCTCTTACGCTTCATGATAACCCGAAAATCGGTGATCGTGGTCTCAGTTATGATTGTTCAAATAAAATTTTGAGTATCGATGGTTATTTACTTTTTGACATTGTAATGATTACCAGTGAGTTGTTTCGTCCACGAAAGGTAGTTTAGACCGTGGTACCTGCAGTCTTCAATCCAGGAGAGGATGAACATTAGCTCGTCCATCCCAGACCTCTGCTGAACATTCTGCGTTGTAGACGTTTTAAGACGGAATCCGCCAGACGTTGGAGTAACAAGTAGACAAAAATCTTGTACCAAGATTATTTACATTGTATTGCAAACTTCTGTAGGGCTCTTTTAATTATCTTCTCAAAACAATTCATTTCTAGCAAAACCAAACGTCGAAAACGAATGTTGAAGTTCGCATGAAACGCTTAAAAGTTTTGGTGAAATGAAATTGATGATGGAATTTTGCCTGTGTTTCCACAAAATCACTGAACTTTGAAATTTATTTTCTCTCGTTCCCGTGGGAAATTATTTTTCGGAGTTATTTCAGGCAATTATTTATGTATTTAGCTTTAGAAAAATGTAAAAATGACTGTAAACTATTTAAAATTACTCTGGTACAGATTTTTGTCCACTAAAACCTGAAATTGCTCCATCTTCTATCGGATTTCGTCTTAAAAATAATGTGCTGAATTTCTGGGATTAATTGATCTCCTCCCAGACTAAGAATTCGGTGTCTCTATTTTTTTCTTTTCCAAAGAATTGTAGTAGCAGCGATTTCTTAGACGGCATTTTTGGAAGTTTTTTTAAGGTTTTGATGAAAGTTTCGAAGACGTTGCCGTCGTGAAAACCTCTTTTGCTTAACCTTCTTGACTCGATTGTATCGACGGCGGCCTCTACACCAGGCTTCCCTCGGCTATAGACGTCGCCGTCGCCTCTTAAACGTCGGTGCTTAAGTTCCCTATTGTCCCATATCATGGCGCCAACCCCAAATACTAGAAATGGCGCGCGCTTACGGTCTCCGTCCCTGATTATGGCTCCTGGTTCACTCTGAATGCACTTGTTTCACTGTTAAATCAACCTGGGCCCGGTTGTTCAAAGGCTGGATAACGCTATCCACCGGATAAATCACTATCCAGCGGATAGCGTGGTTTGTTTTGTTAACACTTATCCACTGGATAGCGATTTATCCGGTGGATAGCGTTATCCAGCCTTTGAACAACTGGGGCCTGAAGTTTCCACTCTAACCCCTGATCGAACAAGAATAGCTAATAGATTCTTCTTTTGTTTGAAAGACGTGGGGAAACAGAACGCGCAATGTCTTCTGGGGTAGCTTTTGCCTTCGGGGCATTAGCCTGTTCCAGGCTCTCGGTCAGTGAGAGCGGGCGACAAGCGGGATCAGCAGCGAGCTCGTCCCGCGCTTCTTGCCGATCCGTCATCCCACTGACCGAGAGCCTGGAACAGGCTATCGGGGCATATAGTTTGGGACGGGGAAGGGACGGGGTCGCCTAGCGCCTGGGTTCGATTTCGCCTGCAAACGTTGCGTTTCCGCAGAGCAAACTCTACATGTTAGCGGAAGGGGAAAAAACGGATACTAAGGTTAGTATGAGTGGATGTAAAAGATTTCTACATCTAAGCTTAAGTTTACGTGTAAATTTACTAAGTCGGCAGAAACTATCCAAAACATTAAGTCGATATATTTTCTGCTGTAGATAGAGAATAGTAGCATTGTTACTAAACTAGCGGCCGCCTCTTTGCGTTTTTAAAGTGTCTGTGAAGAGAATTTAGATAGAGTTTTGAACGACTAGTAGGCTTTGGTTTATGCCGGTTTCGCTACTTGTCGAGTTCGCTACGTTCGAGTTCGCTACATGTTCGCTACCGCATAACCCAGTTCGCTACTTATCATAACTATACTCAAAATGCCAATTCTCTTTGCTCGCGCCATAATTAGTGTGCAACTCTAACTTGCATACTGAAAGGTGTAAGCTTATAGGAACATTTTAAACGAATCAACGGGCGTAATTTCTTTGGGTGTTTTCTAAGTTCATCTGGTACGAATCTGGTACGAATCCTGGCCCCTGGCCTGCAGCAGGCCCCAGTTGTTCAAAGGCTGGATAACGCTATCCACCGGATAAATCGCTATCCAGTGGATAAGTGTTAACAAAACAAACCACGCTATCCGCTGGATAGTGATTTATCCGGTGGATAGCGTTATCCAGCCTTTGAACAACCGGGCCTGGCTACGTACAGTATTGTAGAAGAAGCTAAGAAATGAAAATTCGCTGTGTCTAAATGCCCGACAGCTGAGCAAGGTCTTAAAAGGACTAAATGCCCGGCAGTCAGAAATTTTCACAGAATTTTCAATGAAAGATTCTTTCAAACTTCTTGATGGTGTTTTATGTTTTTTAAGAAATGCAGAGTGATTCCAAAAACTATGTTTGTGTGTAAGATGACGAAATAACCGAGCTTGCGCATACTATAAAATCGGCATGTGCTTGACACTTAGAGATATTTAACGAATTGCTACAAAAAGCTACTTTGGAACCTAACACGAAGATGCAATGTTTGTTTGGAATAGCCAAGCGATTCTAAAAATTATTATGGATTTGTAATGGCCAAACTCTACAAGCTTGTGCATACCAGCCCCCATGAAATCACAATAATTATTTTCTTTATCCGACTGCCGGTTACAGTCTCAAATCAAACCTTTTGAAAGTATTTGGTGTTTCTTTAGAAATGTCAAGCGATCCTAAAAAGTATTTTGGTTTTACATTTGACGTATTTACCGAGGTTATGTACGTATACTGTAATATTGCTTAGTTTTTGACTGTTGCGCATTTTACATAGTCTATTTGACACCGTGACCAGCAGTCTCATTTATGGTTATGTAACTTGGTTATTTCGTCTTATTATATAAACGCCTGTGAAATACCAAGTGAGCTTTCCCACGAAAACTTCATATCTTCACACGTGAAGATAACATGTTATCTTTTCACATGAAGAGATCACCATAGTTATGGTTACATAATAAATCGCACCTTTTTCACAGGAGTTTATCCAGTGTTCATATAATAAACAGAATATTACATGCCCGCTTGTGGATATGAATTTTATCTTCATGTGTTCGACTCGATATCTCACTCGTTCGCTGCACTCACTCATGAGATATCGAGTTGAACACTGGAAGATAAAATTCATATCCACGCGCAGTCATGTAATATCCTCTATATTTTGCACACCAACATAATTTTTGGAATCGCTCTGCATTTCTTAAGAAACATAAAGCACCATCAAGAAGTTTAAAACAAACTTTAAGTGGAAAATCTGTGAAAATCCTATCCTAAAGTGGTTTTTATTCTTGTACAATCATATGTGATGAAATTTAAGTGTCCTTGCTCCCTCTTTGCAATTGGTGTTCTTTATGTTATCAGGAAAATTTCTCTTAATGCTAAGAAAACTGCATTCTGTGCTCATTTTATATATTAATTACATGTATGTTCAAAACTAACCTAGCAGTATAGTTAGGATTTTTGAAGTAACATTTTATGCACACTTGCCGCCTACCTACCAAGCAGTAGTTGGGATTTATGAAGTTATCCTTTATGCACACTTGCCACCTTATTCTTTTCTCATCACCTTATTCTTGTCTCTGTTATATATGTACATGCGCTAAATTGTTCCTGTCCTTACAATGCAATGCCTAGTTTATGAGCTAGAAATGAACAACATCAAATAACAATTCAGACTTTAAGGTCCTCTTGTCCAGTTTGTATCAGATGTAGAAGTACTTACATTTCAGTGCGGTGATAATCAATGATTGAATGTATTTTATGCTTATAGTAAAAGTTGTCTTGTTGTACAACTTACCTTGGAGTTAAAAACTAAAAATCCTTCTAACATGGTGGTTCCAACTGTGTGAACTTTCGCATATATTGATTTTGGAAACTGACCTGTTTGACCTGTCTACAAGTGACAGGTTTTCTAGCTAGCTGCTTTTATCTGTTGTGTACTTTCTTAATGCAAGGTTTCCACCGCAAAAAAATTCCCTCATGAGAGCGAAAAATGATAACTAAAGATGGTTAAAAATAAACTTGGGACGTTGTTGTTATCCATTGCTGCTGTCGTGAAATTGTTTCAAACACAAGAGGAATTATTTAACACCACGTGTTCGTAATGAAATTAATAATATACTTGCACGTAGGCAAATTGCTTTGTACTAACACGTGATAGGAACCCGTCCTTTCTGCTAACTTTGTTGAATAGGTTCAAATTAAACATTTTTTTGACAATTCTAAACTGAACATCAAAAACTTAAGCAAAAAAAATTGAAGCATAAGAGTTGAAAAATCTTGGTAGGAATGTGTCCCTCGGCCAGTCACGTAATGATGTCCAAAGTCTTAACTACTCTCAGTAAAAGCCTTTATTGCATAACAGAATGTGATCTAGAATTACCCAGAATAGAATACAGTCATGTCTGTTAAGCCCCATCAAAAAGTTCATTTTGAAGTACATGTATGCTTGTGTTGCAACTTGCCTTTATATGGTAATTAGACCCTCACAAAATGGCTTTTTGAGATGTTTTTTTTGAATGTGATGACAGATGTTAATTTTTTACGGGTCATTTCATTCCTGCTGTGTGGACTTTAATCAGGGAAAAAAAACCCTGAAATGATTTCAAACGTGCTTTGCATAAACCATGCATGAATGTGAGGTTGTCCCTGTAAAGTTGAAACCTTAAGTACATATGCTTGCATTGTACCATTTCTGAAATTCTCAGTAGTTTATTTAATTTAGGCATGGTCTGCTAAAGATAACAAATGTAGGCACAGACAAAAATCTTTGATGTGTTATTTGGACTACGTAATATGCAGTATGTTTTTACTTCAAATCAAATTAAAGAATGTATGTTGAGTGAAGGACCCTACAATGTTTTCAGTTTCCCTTTGGTTGCTGTTTTCGTTTAGTATATACATGTGCAGTGTAATTGTCATTCCTGTGAGTGTTGTCACACATGTTTGTATTGTAAATGCAAGGATTGGATATGCGCATATATGTAGATGCTTGTATTAAGCTTTTGTGACTGACGTTCAAATAGTTTCTTTCCGTGTGGATAATTCCACAAAGAAACTCAAGACATCTGCAGTATGTACATATATACTGCTTGACATTTTGCTCATCTCTTTAATTACTGTTATACAAACCAAATGTATTTTGAAAGCTGGAACACAGATGCTGGCAAACTTTCAAGGTTACACTTCACTGAATCTTTGTTGATATGCCTGAATCTAATCTGTTATAAAGAATCTTGGCCTCTTACCAAGCCCAAGTTCTCTATTGGGTGATCAGAAACTTTGGCCTACTTAGTAAAACACAGTTTTTCATCGAAGATGATGTGGTAAATTTAAGAACACCCACTAGAGTTACTATAATTTTACAGTGTATCATGCACCTCTGAAGAAATTAACATACTATACACATCTAGCCAGGTACATCAGTCATGAATGAAGTAAAGTTTTGCCATAAAATAATTGCAAATACTTAGTGATCAGAAGCTATGCCTTTATATTTATCCTGGCTCTCCTTAAGCACAATGTTGTTTTCTTGATCTTCCAGCTCTACTATAGAGCAAGATCAAAAAGATATGTTTAATAAAGGTGCTTTTTACTGTGGGCCTTGAGAGACTCAGTATTCTTTCTTAAACTGACCAAAATCACTTAATTTTATGTGTATGGGTACATGTATATGCACATCTATATTTCGTACAGCTGACCTGCATACTACACATTTGATCATACAATCATGTATGAAGGTAAAATCTTTGGGTAGTTATTTATACAATTTGACCTGGTGTGGACAGCTCTTTGTAGTCTGGGTGGTTTTGGTGGGACTACCTTTTACAAATGTTGATCAGCATTCCTTAAAGATCCACTGGAGTCGTAATATTATTGTAACACGATAATAGGAAATGTTCAACCCGAAACATTCCTCCTACTAATGCTCCTTCAAGAACATTCTTCTTTAAACTTGTGTAGAAAACTGGATGAACTGGTTCTTCTTGTTTTTTTAGACAATGCAATTTAGTGTCATGACCTACATTGTATTCCTCTCTCTGTGGTGTGAATTTTATAAGCATGGGTAAAAATAGATTAATCTAAATCGCCTTGATAGAATTGCCTTAAGTGAATTCTTTTGTTGTACTAGAGCAAGGGAATTTTCCCCTGCAAATTGTTTTGACTGATTTTCAATCATTTTATTGTCCACTTTCATTTGACATTCAATTGCGAGTGCTTTTGTTTGAGATGCGACATTTGCCATGTATAATTTATAGGATATGACTATATGTTCTTGTACATCATTGCACAATTTCTTTCATCACTTAAAGGGTAAATTATTCTGAAGGAAAGTCATGTTTTGTTGAAGACAAGCTGTCTCTATCTGTGATGGAGCTGTTTGCTTTGTTTGATGAAATGTTGAATATTGCTGTGTTTGCATTGTCCATCTTCTCTGGATAAATTAATTTTTATTTTTTCCTTTGCTTGAGGACTTTGGATTTTGATATTTTGCACTTTGTATTCAGTTTTCAAGTGAGCTTTTTGTTTGCTCATGGCAGGTTCAGTTTAATTGAGAAATTTGTGTACATAACACTGAAATGTTGAAACATAGCAACTGTGAAAACATTGTAGCTGGCAGACTGTACAGTGCATATTTGTGATTGTGTGACTACCTTGAGGTGGGATTTGGTTTTGCTGAAAGGGCATGTTCAGTAACTTACTAGTTTTGATAATTTGACACCTAGGTAACAGTTGTGGCAGAGTTATGTAGCTGATGATACGCACATATAATTGCCCACCATTTACATTAAGCATTGTTATATCAACATTTAAAATTCCCAGACATCATTGTTAACATTTCAAATCTGTATGCCCCCTGTCGTTGTCTGCGTTTTCACAGTAAAAACCCCAAGGCTTTTACTCATAGATCAAGTTTAAGTTAATTCACCTTCACTTAATTTTGAGGCACATGAAGTCTAAATGTATGTGGCAGATCTGACTGTTTTTCATTCTTATGCTAAATTATTGGATGGTTGCTGCTGCATTCACATAATTTGTTCCTCAAACATTTAGAGAACTAAATTATATCCCGTGCAAAATTTTTACCGAGATCTCGCCGAGATTGGCGAGATCTCGCCGAGATCGGCGAGATCTCGCCGAGATTGACGAGATCTCACCGAGATCTCGCCATGATGTTCTTTAGATTCTAAATCTCGGCGAGATCGCGGCGAGATATCTTCCTTCTCGCCGAGATTGCCGAGATCTCGCCGAGATAACCGAGATCTCGTCGAGATTGTAGAGATCTCGCCGTGATGTTTGCGAGATTCTAAATCTCGGCGAGATCTCCTCAATCTTGCCGAGATTACCAAGATCTCGCCGAGATTTGTAGAGATCTCGCCATGATGTTTGCGAGATTTTAAATCTCGGCGAGATCGCGGCGAGATATCCTCCATCTCGCCGAGATTACCAAGATCTCGCCGAGATTTGTAGAGATCTCGCCATGATGTTTGCGAGATTTTAAATCTCGGCGAGATCGCGGCGAGATATCCTCCATCTCGCCGAGATTACCAAGATCTCGCCGAGATTTGTAGAGATCTGGCCATGATGCTTGTGAGTTTCTGAATCGCGGCGAGATCTCCTCCATCTCGCCGAGATTGCGGAGATCTCGCCATGATGTCTGGGTTTCTCAAATCTCGGTCGAGTTCGCGGCGAGATTTTCTACATCTCGCCGAGATCGGCAAGATCTCGCCATGAAGCTCGACTCTTTCTGTATCTCACTAAGATCTCGCCGGGTTCTTGCCGAGATTTTGAAATACACAAACTTACCAAAATATTTACTCAATCAATACCAGATGAAATGAATAATTTTTCTCCGTTGAATTTAACGTACTGCTTTTTTACCATTAGCTTTCTGTTTTTCAGTTCGATTTCTAATGCGGTAAGCCCAAAAATGAAGTAAAGACGCTCTGACATGGATCGGTTTTTATTTACGAAAATATTTTATTTAACAAAGTTGAAAGGAGCGATCTGATTTAATTATGGCGACGACGAGACGCGTGCTGATCGCTTTTTAAGATAAGAGTTTTGTTGCTCGTATTAAAATTTTGTTCTTTCTTTTAGACGTTGGAGCAGACTTACCTTTGAGCTACTCAATGACCATCAATTGTCTAAAAAAATTACTTTTCAAATTTGGCTTTGTAGAGGGAGATTTTTTTTTTTTTTTTCACTTTTCATCGAGCAGCGCCGGCGGCAGACAGACTAGACGCGGGAAGACTTCCCGCCAAGATCGTTAACTAGGCTCGGTGATTGGATGTCTTAAGTCACGTGGGGTAAAGTACACGCAATCCTTCGACAGGAGTGTTGGCTGCAGTTCTTGCCGTGGGAAATTTGTTTGTTGGATGTTTTTGAAAGTGCAAAGGACTTGATTACGATGAAATGAGCTGCGTTGTTCAAGAAAAGGAAATACGGTTTAACTAATTTCTTACGTTTTCATCGCGAATGTGAGCAATCTCAAGAGGATTCGTAAACATCTTGTACAACTGTTTTTTTCAAGATCTGCAACGTGTACACGGAACAATTTTTAGCAAAGTGCAAAACTTGAGCAGTTGATGAAGATGAACCTTTTCATGACATTCGCTTTGAGATGAGGTTGTAGTCAAGCCAAACGAATTTTCGTCGCTTCTTTGCGGCTGACAGATGTAGTATATCTGAGGTTAATTATTCTTGTTTGCACGAGGTAAAGGACGTGAGTCGACCCGAGGATAAAGGTTAGTCCTCCACTATTTTTAGTTTCAGCAAAAACGATTTTCCTCTCATTTAAGGTGGCTAAATATCAACTGAAGGTGGACGTGTCTGAAACTGTTAAGTTTTTTTGAACTGTACGTGACGGACCCTCTTATCTGTCAATAAATCTGCTTGTTTTTGACATGTGGTCAGGAGTCGTATTTCAGTGTGTTTGTTTTGTCTGCTAGAAACTCCTTCACTCAACGAATTTATGATTAGCTTACCTGGATCTGAGTGTTGACATTTTAAATAATCTTCCAGTTTTCTCGGTGAGATGATTTGGCCTCCAAGATTTTGATATCTCGGCGAGTCTCGCTGAGATTCTCAGCAAGTTTTTGACCGCCGAGACTTTGAGATCTCGCCGAGATCTTACTTGAAATCTTGCCGAGATTCTCGGTGAGTTTTTGGCTGCCGAGATTTTGAGATCTCGGCGAGTTCTTGGCTGCCGAGATTTTGAGATCTCGGCGAGAATCTCGGCGAGTTTTTGGCCGCCGAGATCCTGAGATCTCGCTGAGATCTCGCCCAGATCTCGGCGAGAATCTCGACGAGATTCTCGGCGAGTTTTTGGCCGCCGAGATTTTCAGATCTTGCCAAGATCTCGGCGAGAATCTCGACGAGATTTTGAGATCTCGCCGAGATCAATCTCGGCGAGTTTTTGGCCGCCGAGATTTTGAGATCTCGCCGAGATCTCGGCGAGATCTCGGCGAGATCTCGGCGAGATCTCGGCGAGATCTCGGCAATCTCGCCGGCCAAAAACTCGCCGAGATTCTCGCCAAGATCTCGCCGAGATCTCGCCGAGATCTCGGTCAAAATTTTGCAGGGGATTACTTCAAGAAAATAGCAGGCCAGAATGTAGTTAGTACACTAGCCAAAAAAACCACATGTTTGGAAGTGTGGGAATGTACATCTTACATGTACATTTGTAAGAGAGAAAATACTAATTCTCAATAATAGCTTGAAATGGAAGCAGTATTTTGCTTGTAAAATAATGTTACTGCAAGTGCAAGTTAAGTTGGAAAATTGTCCCAGAGAACACTAGCCTTTTGGCCAAGTTGAGTAAGAGCCAGTTTTTTGCCAAATACCACTTCAACTTGTGCTAATTATTACTTGGTTATAAATTATGTGTGGCAACTGATATGACCAACCTGAGTGAGGTGACAACTGTAAGCAATCCATTTGTTACGCCGATTCGATGTTGTTGAAGCTTTGTTTTAAAACATTAGCATCTAGTGTGCAATTGTACATCACAATAGTTGTAAACACATGCAGTGTTTCTCTGGCAAACAGAAACACGCACTTGTGCCACACACTGGGGAATGAATTGAACTGTTTGCCATTTTGCATTGAATTAAGGTCATGGTTGTGTGACAACTGCATGGCTATACCATATATGGTATAATATTTTCAGATAAAAATCACTTGCCTGAATCATGAATTCGAATTGCAGAAATCTCCTTTGCATGTGATAAAATGCATTTAAATGGTCAGAGTAAAATTTAATTGACTGTTCTTTGCATGTGTGTAATATTGAAGCAGCAAACTAAAGAATGACAAGTTTGTTTAATGTGGGAAACTCATACTCACATCTACAGTTACATGTAGGAAAAATTTTATCTTAATAGCATTGTTATTACAATTGAACTCTTTAAGATTACACAATAGTCTACAATTATGGATAATTTGTATAAGGCATGAGTGATTAATTGAGTTGACTTAAATATTTTATGTGTACTTTGGAACTTGTCAGAGGTCATTCAAATCATAACAAAAGTATTTTACATGTAAAACCACTGCATGTTTTACCAACATTGTCATGATTATAACAACATAATTGAGTAGTATCCTTGAAAGGCAACTATCTTTTTCTCATTTAACCATAATTCAGATACACTGTAGCTCTAATTCCAGGTCTAATTCTAATTTTAGGGAAGCTACATGTACTGGTCTTTTAAAATCTTGTCCCTGAGAATTTTTACTCTTTGGAAAATTATAATAATTATGCAAAACAATAAGGATTCAATTGGTAAACATCACTCTCAACTGGTTTTGAAATTACTTACCAGTGGATAATATCTCCCCAAGTTTCACTCACATTTAAGGTGGAGGAACACAGTTTTGAAGTGCCTATGCCTAATAATAATTCACCATAACTTTTACACTATTTATGCTCTGGCGCCCATTTTTTGCAAGAGTCGAGGTTAACCACAGAAATATTTATTCTTGCATTTTGATTAGGGTGTGTGCTGTTGTCATGGCAACAGGGCTGGTAAAAACAATTAGGCTTAAATAATGGTTTTTGTTTATTTTAAAAAAACCTAGTCGTTAGATTGTTGTCATATTTTGCACACTAAGAATTGACATTAAATCTCTTCTGTCGACACGGTTCTAATAAAATTTTGACATAGGCGATTTTCATAATTCGCCATTAATCGTTTTCTGTATTATTAAAAATTCCCTATGTCAAAATTCAGAATTTTTTTTGATAGATCATTTCTGTGGTCTCTGATCTATTTTTCTGCCAAATTTCTTGAAATTCCAACAACTGGATCGTTAGAAATTGGCATGTTTCTGCTAAAACAATTGGTCTCAATTTTTTGAGCAACTGGGCATGTGTTGCATTTAACTGGGTTCTTTTGTAACAAACAAAGGCTGAAAATTGCTCGGTTCTTTGCATTGCTACCTTTCCTAACATATCTTTGTAATAAAAGACTTAAAAGCCATCAATACACTGCGTTCAATTAGTATAGGTAATCACACGGTTTCAAGTTCAATTTGGAATTAATTTGCACACATGAGTTTTTCAAAAAGCTGAAATTGCACGAGCTGCTTCCATTTCTCTTCCTTGGTTATGTTTGCATCACTGCCACTCAAAGCGGCCGAGAAAAATCTCATAACACGATTGTAGCTTTCCTCACAGAGTCCTACATGGATTTATGTGACTAGGAGGAGTTGTTTATCCACTTGTTTTGGGCAGCCTTCATACAGAATGTGTTGGAGAGGAAGCATCCAATGAAACAAGGAGTGGACTGAAAAACACCTAAAACACAGCCCATGACAATTGATAGTTAAATTTTGTGACGTGCATTTGCTCATGTTTCGTCAAAGGCAGGATGATATAAAAAGGAAATTTCATTTGATTGGCACGAGTACTTAAAGAGGGGTAAAGAACTGGCAAAGAAGGCAAAGTATTTTAGTAAGATTAGCTTAAGTCTTATCTGTTTAATTTGCTTTTCAGTTTTCAACAACCTGGTAAAACTGACCATGTTGAGTTTGAAGTTGAATGAAACCATTACAAGCGATTATTTATGCAAATTAAAGTGCCTATTAAGTAAAAAATAATTGCTGCTTATCTGAAAAGCTTTTCAAAGTAAAGAAGAATGGCGTTTTCCTTTTGGGAATATCTTTTTTCTTTGTAGAGAGATTTATGTTTTTGTATTATGCAAATGAGGAAAGTGATGACTATCTCATTCCCAGAGCTTCATTCCCCTTGACCAGTGGTCAGGAAACGATAGCTCTTGGAGCAACCATTTTGAAATAACAAAGGAAATAACTGAATTCTGCCCATCCGGTTTCACGCAGTCTGCATCTATGGCACATGCCTGAAATGGTTTCTCCCAGAGCTCTCGATTCCTGCCGCAAGCCAGAAGGATCGTGGGCTCTGGGGACGAGAATGGTAAAACCACCTATGACGTCATCACTTTACTCACAAAAACATAAATGTCTCAAAAACGAAAAATGATATTCTAAAAATTAGGTGTGAACAAAATATTTCTGGACTTGAATGTGCACAAATAACAAACAGCACTGGACAAACAAACATTTCTTGCATTAGATAGATATTGAAGAGCAGTGATGCAAACTTAACCACCTGATTTTGTCACTTTTCTTTTTATCCATAAAAATATCAAACAAAAAATATCTCCTATTCACAAAAAAATACGTAAAATAATTTGCACTAACAGCTGGAAAGTGACCTCCTGTCATTCCCTTACTTTGTGGGATATTCTGCATGCATGGACTCGATTGAGTCAAAAACTCTGTGCATACAAAGGTAAATTACAGACCTCGTTGACTCGGAATTTTTTTCTCATTTTCAAATTCTTGCCTCTATACAAAATTATATCCCTACTTCTGGTTGGTAAATTTTGTTAAAATTTTCAGTGACGACTCCTATAAGAGTAACTGGCTGCAACTATATAATACGGATTTTTTTAAAAGAAAATCTGTAGAAAGGAAAAAAATCAAGAAACCAATAGGCAAAAAATAATCTTTTTTTCATCTGTTGAACTTACTTTTTATAACTAATTAAAAATATTTTGAAGATCATTCCTGATAAGATCTAATATGAGTTTGAGAAGGTTTCACTGACCCATTTTCTAAGCAGGACAATTAATAGATTCCAATTTTGAGTGTACAACTGAATGCATCATATGGTTGCCATGCAACAGGTTTTGGGGAAAAATATAATCATTAAAATTATTTAATGAATCTATGATGCCCCTTTCATTATTGTGGTAAACACCATACTGGCCATGGTGTGATGAGCCAAACTGCATTTAGAAGTGAATTTGTAAATTAAACTAATCTGGGGAAATGAAAACTACTTCAAGCCACTGTAACATGACAAGCACAACATGCATACATTAAGAAAGTTTCACTCCACAAATCTCTTACATGTAGAACACCACTAATTTTGTACTTTAAAAAATAAAACAAGAGGGAAGTTTCAAAGCTGTCTGCTCTATGAATGTAAAGAGGAGGTGGTCTCCTAATGGAGTGTAAGGTTAAGTCTGCATATGAGCCAATTGTGGCCCATCAGGCCAGAGCTTATCCCGATTACTGCAACATGAAGTGACTAGGAGTATTTCTACTCCCCCTGGATCGGATGCTAGTCCATCGCAGGGTTACCCCCAGCACCTGGGTGGAGAGAGGCACCATGAGAGTGAATTGTCTTGCCCAAGAACACAACACAATGTCCCTGACCAGGACATGAACCCAGACCGCTTGCTCCGGAGTCGAGTGCACTAACCATGAGGCCACTGCGCCTCCCACAGTGTAAACACCCATCTACATACAGAGAAAACTGATCATTGTGCAGTTATGTGCACACAGCTTGCAGTTGTGACAAAGTCTGGAAAAAATCAGTCCTCTGCAATACCAAGGCAGTGCTCTACCAATAGAGCTCTTTAGCCAACTGGGAGGTACATGTAGGCACATTGCGAGTTTGTAATCTACCCATAGATTGTGATTGTGGAATTATTATTTGCCCTTTAGCTTTAATCGGCACTCAAGAATTAAGGAAGTGAAAATACACCACAGATGCCATAATTGTTTACATTGCTTAGTTGGCTTTTGTGGTTTTACAACTCGCTTCCAAGTGCACTTTTAGAACCCAGTTTTGGCTCACCATATAACCAGACATAACTAATCGATGATCAATGACATCAATTGGTAATAAATGAGTAATCGATGAGTAATTGAAGCCCAAAAATTTTGTGGCCTATCGATTACTCATTGATGTAATTGATTACTCATCTATTACCCATCGATCATTCATCAACTACTATACTGCTCACGAAAGACACTTTTCTTGCTTTCTTGTACCATTTGTTTTCGTTTGTGATTCTTTTATCTGTGAAGTCAGTATATATGAAGCAAGGTCAATTTATTGACTCCCAATGTGTGGCTTCATAGCTCAGTTGGTAGAGCATTGCACCGATTCTTGAAGGTCACGGGTTCAAATCCCGTTGAAGCCCTGATTTTTTTCAGGCTTCTTCTCTCCAATTGCTTAAATTGGAAAATTTGCTGCGATGATCTGACTCTTCACATTTATCTACATCCGCAGTACAAATTATGAATTATTTCATATATACTGACTTAACCTCACTTCATTGCACGGGAAAATATGAACTCGATAAATTGACCTCGCTCCCAATGTGTGGTTTCATAGCTCAGTACGTTGGTAGAGCATCGCACCGATTCGCGAAGGTCATGGGTTCGAATCCCGTTGAAGCCCTGATTTGCGATGATCACTCTTCACATTCTTTTATCTGTGTTAGACGCATTTGTCCTGGTATCTGAAGTTCCTGTTGACCATGTCGAGACACACAAAGTGCTAATCACAAATAAAGATGGTTCTCAATTGTGCAATATTTTACTTTACCCAACTGAACAGTAACCAACCAGTCTGAAAATGAAACTAAGAAGTACGCGGACAAGAATCGACTATGTGGTTATTGTTTTTTTTGTGAGTGTTTGTCAGCAAAGTAAAACTGCTTCGGCTTAGGGAAACATCCATCTTGAGCAGTTACATAACCAACTTGAATATTGAATATTTGCTTTGATTTTTGGCCTTTGAGGTAATGGATGAAAATCAATGACTAATCGATGCAATTAATAACAAATCGATGCAATCAATGACTAATCGATGACTAAAAATTTTGTGGCCTTTCGATTACTTATTGATTACTCATTGATTTCATTGATGTCATTGATATCATTGATTAGTTATGTCTGGCATATAACTATTTCGAGCCACCTTAAGTGACTGCCTGCATTTGCTCCCTTCAGAATATACATCAGTACAACTGATCAAGTGCACATGATTCTTTCTTTCAGGACTTCATCAACACAGTTCACAAATACCATAAGTTTGTGTATTTGATATCAGAGTGAAACTTTTTGGTGACAAATATTCAACAGACCACTGACAGCTTTAGTAATTCCAGTCTGTTTGGTAGTCAGAGGAGGAGTTCAATGTCTGGGATGTCTTAACCAGGTAACATACATACAGCACTGTACTTGAAGGTGACCGTGTCTTTACATACATTTTGTATCCTTCTCTGATTTGTGCTTACATTACACACAAGATTTTAAAAACATTTAACCACAGTCTGTCTCAATGAACTTCTGAAAATTGGTACTTAACCCTCTCCCTCCTGGAGCCTTTTGCCAAAAACGCTTTTTTTTTTGGACATTTTTGGTGATTTTCAGGCTGGATATTGGGTAAACTTAGCTTTGATCTAGTGAAAAAGGCATTTGCAACATGACAGTTTCTCTTTCTTTTCACTGGCATCATGTTTTACGACATTTTGGCCAGGGCATACACAGAAATCAAAATTTTGTATTTAGGCTTTTCAATTTTTAAATGTGGCTAAATATAATTTAGGCAAAGTTAGACTCGAAGGAATGCAGTCAGCAGTTTCACATTTCACGGTACGTGACCTGCAGGGCGGCCCGTTGGAGATTTGCAGGGCTTTTTGGATCTTGTCGCCTTTCTTATGCATTTTTGCTTGTTGATCTTTGCGGATCATTTGCTCTCTTTAGCGAATCTTTGCGGATTCTCGCCCCTTCCCGTCCCTCCCGCTTGGTTGGGGGATCTTTAGGTAAGTACGGGTCAGGTAAGTTGTTTTCCACTGACTATTCAGTGGGACGGTGCCAGTTAGCGGCTGCTTGTGTGGGTGGTTCCCGCTTCCAGGGTTGCCATGGATACCTCCCCTCTGGCTTACGGCTTCTGCTCCCCGCTAACCTTTTAGGCACCAGTTCCCAAGCTCATCTATTTGCGATGAGTTTAATTTAATTTTTTTCACCTTTTTTTCTCCTTTTCTTTTCTTTTTGCTGCAGTGATTGAACTTCTATTGGGCTTGCTTGCTCTTAAAACTTGTGTCATTGTGTTGAGGTTATTCCTCACAATTGAAGGCCTTCGGGCAAAAAGGGCGTATATCGCTTTTTGGCCGATTTTCATTTTTTTTCAGGATCGCGCTAATTTTTCACAGACCGACTTGTTTTGACATGAAACGCATCGTTCTGTAATTGCTTTGGTAGTTATTTGCTTCGTTCTCTAGAAATAACGTATGCAAAAAACTCAGTTTTGCGTGAAGCGGCATCTTTATGAGCAAATCTTTCGAAGGCATATTTCGACGCGACCCGAACTTAAACGCTTACTGTTGGCAGCTTCGACAGCAAGTTAAAATTTTTAAATTGATGTTTTGGTTTGTGAAATAGCTAGAGAAACAGAAAAAAAAAAAAAAAAAAAGCGCCGGACCTTGTATCGAACCCGCGTCACAACAAAACAAATCCAGACCCGCTCTGTAGCGCACCTTAATCGCTTGCACTAACGGAGCAGCACTAAGCAGCAATAACTGATTTGCGTAATTATACGAATAATAAAACTAAGTGAAACAAAAGGTTTCTTTTGTTTCTCGTTGAACAAAAGGTCTCCAAAAGAAAACTGAGTTTTTTTGCATACGTTATTTCTGGAGAACGAAGCGCAAATTCACCAAGACAATTACGGAACGATGCATTTCATGTCAAAACAAGTCTGTCTGTGAAAAATTAGCTCGATCCTGAAAAAAATGAAAATCGGCCAAAAACCGATATACGCCCTTTTTGCACGAAGGCCTTCAATTGCACTGCGCATCCTTTCTGCGCATAATTTATGGCGTCATTTAACGTGCCCGCGTGCACGCACATTGAAAGCATGGCAGGCAGGCAGAGGAATTACCTTAAATGCAGTTAAAACTTGTGTCATTGTGTCATCAAGACAGGCAATTTTTAACATGGAGTATAGCCATGTGTAGTGGCAGGAAATTTTGCTCTGGGTTTTTCACTCAGCATTTTGAGCAGCATTTTTGTGCATATCTCAGGCTCCCTTAGGCTGATTTGGTTAGTATTGGAAAGATAATTTCCTCCTGCAGCATTTGAGTATAGTTGATACCAATTTGGTCAAAACTGATGACGTCAGAAGTAGAAGAAAGGCCAAGGCTTGTCATGGCCGGCAACAGCTGCCACAGGAGTCAAAAGGGTTAATGTCTGTTGTCGTGGCATTTAATTTATATTCATAGTAGTATACAATACCTTTGTTTGCTACTTTTCATAGTACCTAATAAAAGTATCCGCCTTTCCTGATTGTTACGTGTAAATTTTCTCGTTGTGACTTTTTTTTTCTTGTCTGCATTGACACTGTTTTGTATTATTTTCAGACAAGAAGGATGTCTGACGTTAGCAAGTCGGTGATCATCACGGCCGCAAAAGGCATCAGCACAAGTACTTGCTTGGACCTCCTTGAAACGATTAAGACTATTTTACCCTACGAGGAGGTCTTGGAAGGAGCTAGCAGTTTTCCAAAGCCTTCTCACATACTTGCTGTAATTGATGGCCTAGACAAGGGTCAAAAGTACTTAAACTCCATACAAAGCTATGTTTACCATAGTATTCTGAAACCCTGGAATGATCGCCAAGACATGTTTGTTACATATATTCTTACTTTCCAAAATGATACTGTCAATGGGCTAAAAACCCTCTCTGTTCTAATTGCACTTGCTTATGAAAAAGGTGACATAGCTTGTTTAGAAAAAATAGCGGACCAGTGTCAACACTATGCTGGTATTGGCTATCTGATGAGTAACCTTGGAGTGATGTTCAGTGAGAGAATGGAATACAAGAAAAGTGAGACTTGCTTTGCTACAGCAAAAAATTGCTTTGAACGTGAACATGACCATCTGGGAAATGCTGTTGCCTGTTTGAACTTGGCAATTCTACACAAGCTCATTGGAAATGATGCAACTGCCCGATCGTGGTGTGATTCTGCAGCCTACTTGTGCCATGATATCTCAATGAGAATGACAAGAGATGTTTACCTGCCATGGAAGGTCTTAAGAAGAGTCGCTGATTTGTTTCAAGAATTTGGAAACTACAAGAGATATCAAGATATTCTGCATATTGGTGTATTGTATGATATCAGTGGTGCCAATGAAATCTCTACATTAAACTTGATGGAGAGGGTGATGGCTTTGCAGCTGAAAGAATGGAATGGTGAGAAAATAGAAGGTGAAGAACTTGAAGATGTTACCTGCCAGTTGCTTGAGCTTTTGGATCAATTTTGTACAGATATCAAAGTCAAACAAGAGTTGCTAAATGCTGACCTTATTACAACAGCAATAATCTTGGCAAAGATGTACCGTGATATCAATCACCTTGAAGAAGCTTGCATGTTACTGAAGAAGTTGGAAGCCAAATACTTGCTGGTACACGGCAGAACCCATTGTCTCTATGCTTCATTGCTGTATCATGTTGGTAGGTTTAAACTTGGTGTTGGAAAGGCAGGTGAAGCTGAGATTATGCTGAAACAAGCTCTTGAAATTTTTATCTATTACTTTGGCAATGGTCACCATATGGTTGCATCATGCAAGAGTCTACTGGGAACATGTGCCCTGCTAAAAGGCCACTCCAGAGATGCCTCCATTTTCCTCACTGAAGCTCTGACTTTATTCAAGAGAATTAACCCTCATCACCCAGAAGTGGCAGAGATTCTTTTAAAGTTTGCTTTCCTTCACAGTCAAGAAGGAAATCTTCAGAGTGCTGAAATGACAATGCAGGAAGCATTGGATAATTTTATTTCAGTTTGTGGTGAAGACTCCCCAAAGACAGCAAGTGCATACTTTCAAACAGCAGCTATGTTGCAAAAGGTAAGAGAATCCAGAGTTTCAGCTGTGGACAAAGTGAAGAAAGCCATTGACATCTTTCTGAAGCTTGGGCTGCAACATGACCATCCAGATGTCCTGATTTGCCACAGTTTACTTAGTCTCTTGCAGCTCAACATGGGAAATGATGAAGCAGAGGAGCAATTTACTGAAGTGCAACGGCAAGTTTCCGCACAAGATAAACCTTGTATGGAATCAAAAATCATTTCCCCTGAAAATACCAACATATTCTTTCAAGTGAAGACCAGTGGTGGTGCAATAGGATATTCCTGCTTTGGTTCTACAGTGATTTCTCTTGTCAGTCTGGTGACCATGAAAGCAAGCAAGGAGAGGAGGGCCCATCTGAATACACTCCTTAGTTTTTTGCAAGGGAATGAAACAGAGATGCCTCTCATTGTAGATTTTGCTGGCCACAATTGCATGTTTCATAAAGTGTGGCTGTATGACAGATGTGTGTACTGTGTTATGGCTGGTCAAGGTTTGAACTCTGATTCTACTTCTTTCCAGGAATCAGACAATCTCCAAGATCCTAATGTGTTTTTGTTGTCATCATCAACTAGCCATGGAAAGAAGGCGTGTTATCTCCTATTTTGGAAGACTCCTAAAGAGCAGGAAATGGGAGAACTAAATCGTGTTTGCTCTGCCTTTCACGAGAGTGTAAACATGTTATTTTTGCAACCAAAGTTTAGGAACGGTTACATAGATGGGCAAGATTTCTATATGGAATTGATGCTGCCTACAGAACCCCATGCTATAACTTCACCGTATGCTCAGATTGACTACCTTCCTCTTGTGGTGGAGCAGGAGCTATCAGTCTCGCACAAAGATGGCAACGTAGATACTGCTCTCTATTCATCTTTGATCCCCGCTGTTAAGCCTTCAACCCACATCTCCTACTTTTCGTATAGATTTTCAAGTCAGCGCCAGGCTGAGTTTGTTTTTGATAATTTGATTTGCAGTTTAGGTCAGTCATTGACACTAGCCAAAGTGGCAGGTGTTGAAATGTCTAAAGCAGTGCAGAATGGAGAATGTTTCTTCATTCTGGAGCCTAGTAATTCCTCTTTATCTCTTGTTTTGGAAGAAGAATCGGTCCTAATAAAATGTCGGACTGTCAAAGAGTACGAGTCAACTTGCATCTGTTCGTCAGTGAAAAACACTTTGGAGAGTACATTGGACTCATTGTGTTGTGTATTCAGGGTTACCTTCGAACAATCTTTGCAGTTGTTTTGTGATGATCATGATGTAACAGTTGGCTGTAACTACATAAAAGAGTCGGCAAAGAAGTCCTCTTGCTCTAGCCAATCATTGGAAACTTTAGATACATGTGGAGGTGGAAACAGCCAAGAACTTGAATATGATCATCTGAAGGGAAAACCACCTGCAAATTTGTTACACAATGAGGTAACCTTTCACGTAATAACCATGGTTACACTAATAGTGTTAAAGATCAATGATTCATATACCAGGGTCTTATTAATATGTGCCTGCTAGGATCAGCAATGTTGTTAAGCTCAGTAATGCCTACATTAGACCCTGCAAACACAAGGCAGGTTCTCTACCACTAAGATATGAAGTGGCTCATGCAAAGTGATATTTAAACATGTTCAACATGATGTTGCGTTGTAGAGATACAACCTTACAGAAGGTGACATGTTACAGGGTGTGTCTTAAAATGTGAGGTGAGGTGTCCAAAAGTTACTTCAGTGTATTTCATTCAGTAAAGCAGTGCTGTGCTTTTTTTCACAGGTGGCAGAAGACATCCTATCTACTGGCCAACCTGGTGACAAGATTGGTAATGAGATTTGTTTAGGCCTTCTGGAATGCCTCTTGACTAGCAGGCATGTATCATCAGAGGTACAGCCATCAGCTACTGAAGAAGTGTCTTCTTTGACTCACTCAGCATATTTGGATAATGAGAAGCAGCTTAACAACTCTATGTTATCACCTGGCTCCATGCATATGTCATCACTAAACTCGTATCCTACCAGCCCATCCAATGAAGTGTGTCAGTTGCCTGTGTTTTTACCAACCAATTCAGAATCTTTGAACAAAGGAGCATCAGAACCATGTGATGAGAAAAAGGATCCCAACAATGATTCAGGTATGATAGGGAAGACAATGGTAGCGTGTGCAGTTTGCAATGAATTAGCTTTGACGCAGCAAGGGAAACTATCAAACCAATTTGTTGGAGACAACTGTGTAGGAGATCCTTCTGCAATAAGATCAAGTCATGAAGAAGGCGAATCTTCAGGAGAAAACAATCAGGATACAGAAACAAGAGATATTGTGCAGTTGGAAGATGGTACCCAATTAAGTAAAGAAGAAATTTTAATTCTTAAGAGTGAGGTTGAATTTTGTCAGAATCAGTGTCATGAACTAAGACAGCAACTAGGTCAGCTGAAGGAGCAGTTCCAGCAATGTGAGGAAGAGAAGCAACAACTTGAATTAGAGTTAGGAAGAAGATCATTCCTCGAGGATAAACAGAAGCGCTATGAGAAAGCTCTCCGGCCATCCAGGACGCATGCCAATGAGCAGAGCAAGTCTTGTTCAGCCAGTGGTGCATCTTATGATTTCACTGGTATGGAAGGGAAACTGCTTGGTGGGGCAGGATTCCCACAAGAGGCAGGTAAGCTAAACTAACATTAAGACCAAGTTTGATCCTACAATTTTTGCTTGATCTGGGTCGGGTTCTTTCTATGTCACCAGTCGAGCCCACCAAACTGCAACAAGCTCTTGCAAAAGGCTCAGTATGGTATCAGTTAAATAAATACATTTTGTTCCTCAAATATCAAAACAATTATGCCTACAGATAAGAAACTTAAGCACTGATTGTCGGCCTTGTGCATGTGGTAGTGTACAAACATTAATCCATAAATACACAGCTAGTTCTGCAGTTTGAAGCCTCACTAATCTTAATTGCCTTGTTGTAGGATGAACATGCCATTGATTATTCGTATAGAGAGCTCTCTATTTCGAGGGCAAAGAAAACTCCATGCATATAATTTGCCGTGTAATTATCTGACGTACAGTAGTTTTCATTATTTTGGTGTGTGACATCTATGGCTCGTTTAAGGGAGGCAGTGTGGCCAAGTGGTTAGAACGCTGGATTTGAGATCCGTAGGTCGCAGGTGCAAATCCCGTTCTGACTGCTTGCTGATGTTGTTCTCAGAAGCCCCAAGTTCAACTTCTCGGCTATGCTTGTAAAAAGTCAACCGGTCTGCCTCTTGCCAGTTGGGATTCTTAACCTAGTTCTATTTGTTAGAGTATTAAATGATCCTTGTTTGTTTGCATTGGTCTTGAAAAGCTGGCCAATTACGAATACATTACATTACATTTCAATTGAATAGTCATGACTCCCAGCTTATTATTATTATCCTTGGCAGCAAAACATTGTTGGTCCTTTGTTGGCATCACAGGCCAACTCACCCTATTCTTCACTGTTTCTCGGTCATGGCCACAGAGAAAAAAATTCTTGGGTATTACATGTAGTTGTGCTTTAACAGGACCTGTGTTGTGTTTTTAGCATAACAAAATAAACATGTAGTGTGTTTATGGTACATATAGGTACATGTAAGCCTTCTAGGCACTCTGCTTTACATAGTGAAATTAACAAAATACCATACAATCCATCTATGTAGTTTTTTTCAACTCACAATAATTAATTTTGTACTATGCAACAGAGTTTTGACATGGTAAAGTTCCTTACATTTTCATGTATATGTGGTAATTATTTTATGCTTACTTCTCTTGGTCAGGTTTTTCACTACAACAAAGACTATTGGAAATCTCAAACTCCTTGTCAGATGTTGAGCTGAGGCAGATGAAGTTCTTGGCCAAACCCAGAGTAGATGCTTTTCGACTTGCTAAAATCAGAGAAGGTTTTGAGCTGTTTGAAGAATTAGATGCCAATGGAGAATTGTCTTGTACATATGTAAGAGAGCTTCTCCAAGGAATTCAACGTTTTGATCTTCTAGAGAAACTCAATGACCCTTTACTTGGTGATGCAGAAAGAGGTAAGAGGATGTGCCTTGTCTGTTAAGTGCACGTGCATATCTGCATGCTCCTCTCAGATCATAAACCTTTTTCAAAATTAACTGTTCTTATCTACATTGCAATGTAATACATGCAGTATGGATTTGAGCCAATGTTGGGCAGAAATTACAAAATTGTCTTGGGTACATGTTGAATTATAATTTTTGCAAAGTAGATGAGACAAGTTCGAGCCCTGGCCAGGGACATTGTGTTGTGTTCTTGGGCAAGACACTTTACTCTCATGGTGCCTCTCTCCACTCAGGTGTATAAATAGGTACTGGCGAATTTAATGCCTGGGGTAACCCTGCGATGGACTAGCATCTCATCCAGGGAGAGAAGAAATACTCCCAGTGGCTTCATGCTACAGAAACCAGGATAAGCTCTGGCTTGATGGGACACTTGGCCGGAATGCAGACTTAACCTTTTTAGATGAGACAAGTTAACTGTTTGAAAGCCTGTTCCTGTTTAGGATGAAATATTTAACAAATAAAGAAGCCTAACCCGTGTATTACACTGTGATAAAACACGATGGTCATTTGAGAACACGAGGGAAATGTAGAAAACACGAGCCACAGGCAAGTGTTTTCTACATTTCTCAGAGCGCACGCAGGGTTTTATCTCGATTTTAAATAAAAATAAAGTAAACCTTAAATAATTACCCTCTGTAGGAGACAGCATTCTGTATTTCAGAACTCTGTTTCAGGACAAAATAACTAGACAGGACTATGGTCAAGATACTCTTACTAACTTACTTAATATTAGCAAAGGTCTCTGATCTTGGTTTTCTGACTACTTACAACTGTACATGTAATGGCAGCTTTTGTTTAAGCATCATACCCTGTGAAGGACCAGTTTATACCCTGTTTAGGACAAACCTGAATGTATAAATTTATTTTTCCTGTTCAAGGCAGTGAGGCCAAAACCATGCCCTGTATAGGCCATGTAATAAAGGGAACCCCCCCCCGAAGTTTATTCCCTAGATGGTAACACAAATTTCATAAAAACAAGTTATCAGAAAACTTTTTTTTCTTGTCCAAAGCCAAAACTGAGATCTATAGTGTACTATGGAATGCAAATGACTGGAAGCGCTTTACAGCAACAGGAGGAGATTTGATAATGGCATCCGTCTGTTAACTTGATTACAGAAACTGGAATCTGTTATCATATGAATGATAACTGCATACAAACTAAGTGGCCCATCAGGCTGGAGCTTATCCTTGTAAGTGACTAGGGGTATTTTTACTCCCCCCTGGATGGGATGCCAACCCTCCAAGTTGCGACCATTTTAGTCGCCATGGCGACTAGAATTTTGAAGCTGGCGACTAACTTGAAGCGGAAGTCGCCAGCCCGGCGACTAAAATCAATGTAATAAAAATCCGGAACCCTAAAAAAATGTTGTGAGCGTTATGAATTCACTTGTTACTTTTAACTTCATTTGCCATTTTAATCTACTGAAACTGAGACAAAAATAGAATAAAGTTTCAACCGTTAAATTCCAAGAACCCAACGAGGCATCACGAGAAAGAACGAATTTACAGTATGCCAATTTCGTATGCGACGGACTTCGTTCCACTTGAGTGAACATTAGGACGTGACAATTTTACCTGTGAACGTGAGACAATGTACGCAATCAAAAAAAGACGAGAAAGTGTAAAAGCTTTGAAATTGATTGGAAATTTGGAAGGCCAACAGTGACCAGATCTACAGTGTATTAATTTTGAGAAGTACATCTTGTAACAGCGGAAGCAAAAACACTTCCATCCAAAGCGCAGCAAAACTGCCAAGTGGCATAATAGTGCGAACATTTGCCGTATTTAAATTGTGCCATAAACATAAATGATAAATACTGCAATGGAAAGCGACGTCGTAATTGTAAAGATATAATTATTGTCAGATCAAATTAGAACCTGGATGTGTTTTATGTCTTGTAAAATAACACAGTTTTCATCGATACGAAACAATATTCAAGCTTATTATATTTCTCATTCAAGCGTGAACACTTCTGTTGTCGTTAATTAGGCTTTTTGTACATTATGCTTTTATTTCCCCACTAAAATGCTCCAACTCAATGCTCCATTTTTTCCACTAAAATGCTCAGTTTCCCCCCAAAAATGTCACTAAAGTGCTCGGTTAATGCTGATACATAGGGGTTTTAAATTTTCAGAATAATAGTTCAGAGTTTAACAAAAACGTATACTTAGTACAACAGGTTAACAACAACCTATGTAAAAGTTTTAATCCACCAGAAGATAATTCTCGAAATGATCTGTTGTTCTGTTAATCTTTTTTCACCTTTCTGTGCTACTTAAATGAAGAGGTTAAGTTAGTCTTCATTTTCTCGTGAAAAATAATTTTTATTTCTAAATTCTGTGAAAAAAATATTAATTTTCCGGAAAAAAGCCACTAAAATGCTCGAATAATACTCAATGCTTCTGCCTCACTAAAATGCTCGAAAAAATGCTAGCATAATGTACAAAAGCCTATCGTTAATCCAGCTAAAGTTTTCGTTTTTGTCATTCAAGAACTCTTTCAACATTCGAGTAAAAATAAAAGTTCAAAGTTTTGATCAAGAAAGTAAATACCGCCAGTGATGATGTTGGCCAACACTTTCCATCATCTAGTTGCTGCAGTCTGTATTATATAATCTGTGCCATCTACCTTTATCTTTTTGCTCTGTGGATATGAATTAAATCCACAGTATTTCTGTGTTTTGTGAAGTGATGTTTTTTTTTCATTTTTTGTCGATCAAATTTTCTCCCGGGAAAAATGGCGGTAAATTCGCACATACTCGCGCTTTTTTGGCGCGTAGATTTCACAGCCAGCCTCCCAGGGCCAGCCTTACCTTTTTATGTTTGTGTGAAGAAACTGTTGTCGTCTGTATTACTATTACTGTCTGTTTCTTCTGGTACACATTTTAAGTGAGTTGAGTCAGAGAAATCTTAGCTAACATGAAGATACCGAAGTGAAAATTTGATTTTTGGTATTTGCACTATAACTACAGTCTTGCAACTCTTTAGCATCCCATGTGCATTGTGCTGAGGACATCCGTGTTGACATTTTGAAACCATTATCATTTAGTTGTTGAAGATGTATGGCTCAGGATAGCACTTTAATTACTTATTATTACTTTATATATATTTATTAGTTAATTATTATTAATTAACTAATTAATTTGCATATTTTGGCGACTAAAAGTTTTTACTGGCGACCAGAAATAAACATTCAGTGGCCAAATGACCACTAAGGAAAAAAGTTAACTTGGAGGGTTGGATGCTAGTCTGTAGCAGGGTTCCCCCCTGCAGTACCCATTTATACTCTTTGGTGGAGGAGACACTGCAAGAGTTAAATGTCTTGCCAAAGAACACATTACAATATCTCTGGTCAGGGCTCCAACCTGGACTGCTTGATCTGGAGATGTGTGTGCTAACCATGAGGCCATTACATCATTATCATACATGTGATGATGATTATTTATTGATTGATTATCTAGGGTCACACCCTCCCACTGGCCAAACAACATCGGAGAGAACAGAGTCACCAAAAATTCCTCCAAGAGAAAACAGTCTGGATGTACTGCCTGTAAGACATTATGGTTGTTATGAACATAACTTAAACAATTGCAAGTGAAATCAGTGCTTCAGTCTTTTTCTCCTTCAGATATTCTTTTGCTACATGATCAGTTACTTCTGTGAATTTATTTTATGTTCTGACCCAATTTATCCAGTTTTTCCTGTATTTTGTGGCTGGAAATGAGGCTGAAATCATTGTAGGCCTGCATGCACCCTCACTCAGTACTTGACAAAATAACCCTTTTACTGTAGCTACACAACCAGCATAAAATATCCAGTTACATGTATGAACTGTATCTGCAGTTCACAGATTGGGGATGGAGACATCCCTTTTATTTCTGTACATGATTTT
>JAHPZR010007071.1:27500-32500 GCA_019787425.1 Platygyra sinensis | reverse complement strand
CCTTCAACGTAAATCCTTCAAGTGCTCCAGATTTTACACATTCTGTTCAGGTTATTTCTGAGACTGACACACGTTTCTTTCTAGTCAAGTTTTAGAACAGAACGTCGAAAAATATGAACCAAAAGCGCCGAGTTTGCCATGTTTTTTTCGATTTTTTTTCATAAGGGGCGTTACGATGAGGTTATCACATGACAGCTTGTCAAGTTTTGGTCCAATCACAAGTGGAAATTAAGTTAGTCAAACCAATCAAATTTACCAGCTCCCTTACGTCAGTCACGCGCATCGCCATCAGATCACTACTGGCTTTTTTACCATGGTTACAAGTTTTTTTTTGCGAAAGGGAGGTTATAAAATAAATAAATAAACGCCTTTCTGGCATGCTGGTATGTCGGCTGATAATGTCCTTGGCTGAGAGATTGTCCTCAAATCCCTTTTCGGACAAACTCTCAGCCGCGGACATTAGCAGCCGACTGAAAGGGTTTATTAGGGGACTTCAGATTTGAGTACGAGAACGACTTTTCAATTTTAGTTTGCAGGCTCCACATTATCACAACACAGACCCAATTCATCCAATGAGCTTCCCTCTCTGCCTAAACACCAACATGTAGAGCAAGGACTCTAGAAACGTCACTGGTTTGAAATTCGAAACTCGCACTCGTACTCAATCTCATACTCGTAGTCCAATCTGAAGGTCCCTATTTACAAATTAAGTAAGGGTACAATCTGCTTATAAGCCAAGTGGCCAATCGGGCTGGTTTCTGTAGCATGAAGCGACTAGGAATATTTCTACTCCCTCCCTGGATTATTAGTCCATTGCAGGGTTACTCCTAGTTTTAACAGACCAGGCTGGAGGTGACCTTGTTTTGATACAAACCTTGCTGCTTTTGTTGAATAAATTGAGTTGTTCTAATGCTAACTAGGTGCTCTTACTTGCCAAAAGCAGTGAAGTCTGTATCAAAGTAAGGTCAACTTCAGCCTCGCTGCCATTCAAAGGCCAGGTCACCAAGCAGATAACTGTAAAATGGTCCATTCACCAGTACTGATTTGTTACACCTGGGTGGAGAGAGGCACTGTGAGAGTAAAGTGCCTGGTCAGGGCTTGAACTTGGACAGCTCAATCCAGAGTTTAATGCACTAACCATGAGGCCACCATGTCTTTTTTATATATGCCTGTGAAAATTACTTTATTGTGATTGGCTAAGAGTGGGCCAATTTATCTTTAATTCTCTCAAATTAATGTGCACGTGTTCACAGTTCTCATTCATATAAGAAATGAGTAGTCGTATGAAAAATTGAGCAATTAAGGATTTACATTACTCGTGATATTTGTCTAAAGGCTCGTGCAACTTTGAGAGAATTTTCAAATATCAATCGTTATGCATATCCTTAATTTCACTCGCATTCATGCGATACCTATACAAAGAAAGATAGTAGAAATTGAAAATGGATTATGAAAGAATGTTGAAAACATAACTGAAAGTAATAATATTTCGTTTCTTTTTTATGATTTCAGGATCACGTGCTGCCATTGGCCAAAAAATGTTGGACAGAATCACAGAATCGACAGTAATTCCTCTAAAAGACTGCAATCTGGATCTACTGCCTGAGAGACAGCGGGTTAGTTGTGATGAAACTTTGGTTGGGATGCATATACAACACTATGGAAGGGTATCAGGAATTAATGCAGCGGGCCCTGTGCCACCTGACATGGTGTCTAAGAACTCTGTAAACGGTGGAAGTGACATTGCTGTCTTGCCTATGAATTCTGATAGCGAAGATTCATCGGTACATCCGCACTTTGCTGACTCATCTAACGGTGTTTCCTTTTCAAATGAGAATTCTAACACAACAGTCAGTTCGTCAGAGTGTTCTTCTGCGGCAGAATCAATTGAGTCAACCTCCTCATCATGCATGGCACACAGTGTGTGTGACAGCTCCCCTAAGGTCACATTAGATCAATTATCTGCTGTAAAAATTCGTGAGCGTCTTAGTGATACCAGTTCATATAACTCAACCAGCAGTGAAGAAGAAATATTAGAAAGTACAGTGTCAAATGAATGTGAAAGTGGAGACATGGACAGGAGAGAAGATTATGCTGTTAAAGATGAAGAAATTGGTGACGTTTCGGAGTCTTCTGGTGACGTTAGTGTTGGTCCAGGGAAATCTCCCCATTTTAAGATGCAAGGTGCTGCTAGTGTAGCAGAAGATGTTGTAGACTGCGGTCCTCTTCCTAGTCCTGATAGGGCTCAATTTAGAGCAAGGTCACAACATGCGCCTGGTTTAATGCAAGACGTCCTTCCAGATGGAGACATTTCTGTGGTGCAAAATTTGCCGGGAACATTCAGTGGAACTGGAAAGGACACCACAGTAGAACGGTTGGTCTCTGATGTGAGCACACAGTCAAAGCAATGGGAACATTTAGGTGCCAGACCAAGAGACAGACCTGTGAAAATGCCGCCACCACCACCTGAACCCTCGCTGATTGACTTAGTACCACAGGAGGTCACAGTGGCTAGTGGATTAGCTAATGCATTCCTTGCAAGGCACTCTCAGGACCAAAGCCTTCATGAGAGTCTTTGCCAAGGCAGTGCAGTAAAATTATTGTCTGAGGAGACTTCAATGCAGGGAGCTTCCTACATGGATGACACGAAACACACAGGTGAACCTCACAAAGCTAAGCCATATCTTGGTGATTGTCAAGTTGTTCCAAGGCCTGATGTTGACAGCAGATGGATGTTACCTCTTCCTGTACCTGGAGGGGATTATGACAGCTATAATGCAGTGGGTGGCTACGCTTATAATACACGGCTCAATGCACAGCTTAGTGGTCTTGTTGGACCTTTGTCCAGCTATTGGACAAGTGGTGCAAGTCACTTTCCATCAAGTAGTGCTTTCAATTCATCAAATTACAATGCATTTACAAATGACTCTGCACTTGGTGCTAGAGAACCTTATTTACCGTTATATGGGCAAGTTGATTCTGGATTGAACACATCAGTGCCCGGGGATCAACGTTTGCATTCAGGAATGACTGGTTCACATTTTGCAAATGGCTCATTAATGGGAGCTACAGGACCTCAATTAACACTGCCTGTACACGGGCTACAAAGATATAGTGGTCCCAGTGATAATACTTCAAGGATGGCGTCTGAACGAGAAAAAACAAATTTAGCTTGGAAGGCAAATTCAAGACAAACTTCAGTGGGTAACATGGCACATGCAGATGTAGGAAGCTCTGGTTTGCCAGCTCCTTCAATAGTTACAAGGTCCAATGGAGCTGATAACAGACATGTATCAGAGGCAGAATCTAGGAGAACAAGACAGTATGAGCAGAGCAGTGGAAGTAGTAACGTATTAAACACTTGTGGTGATCGGGTTGTGTCTGGTGCTAACAGAGATGGTGATAATACACATACTGAGGCTGTTTTGTTATCTGCTGGGTCTAGAAGTACGCGGTTGGTAGCTAGTGGTAATGAACACTCAAATCGTGAGCCACGTGGCGCTGAGGCGTCATTAATACCCAACACTGGAGGTTCTATGTTAAACAGAGACTTTGGTACTGACTCAGTTGAGTCCACAGACAACTCGCTGCTTGCCTTGGAGCAACGTGTCGAAGAGGCTTGTGCTTTGGTAGAAAGAGTTCTTAGAGAAAGAGAGGAACGGGAACAGTTTGGAAAGGAAATAGAAAGAAAAGAACGAGAAATAAGAGAACGGAGAGCACGAAAGAAAAGAGAGAGGGAGGCAAGGGAGCAGGAAGAAGCTAGCAGGTGGCCACAACAACAGGAGGCCATCACTGGCCGCTCACAGTGGTTGTGTGAACATTACCAGAGACATTGTAGAGTGCGATTTCCTTGTTGCAGCTACTTCTACCCATGTCACCGCTGCCATAATAACTCTAAAGCTTGTAAAAATGAAGAGGCTAAGGCCTGCCATGCGACTCACCTCAAGTGCTCATTCTGTCAGCATGAACAGGAGGTAAGTGTGTTTATTATAATGATTGTTTATTTCAGTAATGACTGGCGAAACCAGGGCTTATTGGGAAAGCTCTTTCATTGGAACTGGGCGTGAGTCAAGTGCCACTGATTTGGTGACATTTCTAGGAAAACAGATGCATGAAATATCCTTTAGTGACGCTGTTTATGGTATGATGATAATAAGTATATTTTAAAACAGTGGATAGCGTTGAACGCGTCTGTGATTGGCTCATCAAACTCCGAATATCCTTTGCTATTTACCTCCGAGCAACTCGGGAAAAAAAGCGACGTCTCTGTTTGCATCCGTGACGAGTAAAGAAATCATCCAGACTAATTCTTTGTGGTGTATATTATTATCTCACTGTTTTAGTATATACTAAAACAACGGTTGTGACTGGAATGGATACTCCAAAACATGGCGAGACACTTAAATTTGAATATATAAAGTACAAACCGATCTTAACTTAAGGTCTTACCAAAGGTTTGCCAAGTTTAATCATGGTGTAACCAGAACAATTTATGAAAGCTAACCATTTTGATCCGGCGCTTAGACCTAATCACTAGAGATCAGTGCCTGACCTAGCCTCCTACGCAGACGTTGTTAGGCTTGTCACGCGTTCCTCCCCACGAACGTTCGTGGGGAGGAACGCGTGACAAGCCTAAGAACGTCTGCGTGGGAGGCTATGCCTGACCCAGCAGTTTTTCTCCGCCTAAATAGGGTGTCGTTTATCTGCTTGTAACTGTTTATGTGTCACGAAGTGTCTCACCATATTTTGGAGTATCCATTTTAGCAATAACCCTAAAACAACTATTCACCTCAGTTTCGGTGGCTAGCAGTGGATATTGACCTCACCGCCACCTCCACTTTGGTGAATAGTCGTTAACTATACACTTCACAAACGTGCGCACAAAGCTTGAATTGTTCTATAATTAATGAATGAAAACGCTTTTGGTTTGTTTCTTATTGGTGAATGGTTTCTGCCTTATCATAATTGCAGATTGGTGAAGACAGTGGAAAATGTCACAG
>JAHPZR010007071.1:15000-22500 GCA_019787425.1 Platygyra sinensis | reverse complement strand
TATGATATATTTCTTGTTAATATTAAAATATTGTTGATGTTTTGTTGTTTCAAGACAGTTACATACTGCGGCATAATTTGAACAGTTCAGTTGAGTTACTGATTTTGAACATGTCCCTTTCCCCTTGAAGTTTGTTATCGTTTATTGTATTTTTGAATCTTTGTAGCATTTCTCAATGTATTTTTTGCTATTAGAGTATTTCAATTTGCACTTAAATATTTTTTTCAATTTGTAGTTTTCTTTTATATCGTAGCAGAAAAACCCACTTAGGAAGCTTCAATAAAGTTTGTATATGTATGTAATTGAGATATTAAAAATTATTTGGAATTATAGATATTGTTTCATATTTCATCAACTGTGTTTCGGTCATTGTTAACAGCTTTATTTGTTTGATTAATTACCGTACCAAATTCGGATAAGCCGGCATTCAGAATCCGTTTCTACTTCCCTGGTATCATGCGATATCATAATCACTTGAGGCCCGTTTCTCCGGCGACAGTCCTGAAGAGTTTTTCGCACCCGAACTTCAGAGTTGTGTTATTCACATGTTCTTGTTATAAACAGTGCTTCCCTTCATACAAGTTTCAGGCGCATATACCTCTCTGTTTTTAGATACCGATTAACTGAAAATGGCTTTGCGGGCCCAAAAAGTTTCCCCGGCTTTCGAGAAACAGGCCCCTGGGGCGTATTTGGGTACGGTAAATGCTTTATCGCACTCTTCGGCGACATATCAAGCTCATCTTATTTGGTAATTTGGCAACCATGACTCGACCAAACTAGTCTGTTATTAGCTCCGAAACGTACCAAAAAGAAGCTCATCGAAGCTAATTGTGGTATTTTGTTTAGTTTTTGATCTTCAAATTTTTTCCCCCTTTCTCGATATAATCACCATCTTCTTTTCTGTCTTTTCTTGCTTTATACGCCTGGCCTGTGTTTCAAGGGCGCATGGAAAACTAGGAATCTGGAACAAGAACAGCAAGAGCTTATGGAAAACCAGGAAATCTGGAACCGGAAACGGAACCAGGGGCCCGTTTCTCGAAGCTCCCGGAAATTACTGGGCCCGTTAAGCTGTTTTGTTTTCCATTCTAGAGGGAGTTTCAAAAGGTTTGGAAATTGTACAGTAAAGTTATTATAGCTAAAGAAACAAAATGGACTTTATCAGAGGTCAGAACGCTTCCTACTTGAGACTTTGATATCAAAATCTGATTCCGGGCCCGTTAAGTTTACCGGGTCTTTCGAGAAACGGGCCCCAGAACCGGATAAATAAATGAATGCTTTAAGTTGGGAAGTATGATCGACATCAATACTCCTCCTCCCTTCTCTGCATTCCTCGCAAGATGGATGATGATACGCGGAGATTGAGTTTGGGATGATGCTCTTATTATACGAAACATATATGCTTTAGTGCAAAACCAAATATTAACGTTGCCAAAACTCGCTTGGCGTTTCCGACCATAGATCGAAATGCAGAGAGGTTTCAATGATCGTTTTAGTGGATGTTGAATGTGTTGATTATTCGTGAATTTTTGACTGCTGGGTAAGCTTTTTAACAACTGTGCCCGTGAGTCGAGGTTTTTGTAAGAGAATTCGTGCAAAGCAAAAGCAAAACATCCTTTAGAACCGCTTCGCATTTCTTGACAAATATTGAATACTCTCACAAGAATCCAACTTCAATTTTTGGACTGATGAGTTTTTCTGTGGAAATTCTAGGATAATTGTAGACTGCCGAGTATGTAGTATTTTAAACACACTTCCCGGCAACCGGGTATTTAGACACAATGTTTTATTTAACTTTTAGTTTTGAGCTTATGGGTCGTTAAGCTTGGTTTGTGAATTGGTTTAATTTGTAGTTCCTATTTATATATCAATGCTTAAAACAATCGATTTTACATATTTTTAAAAGAAACTTTTTTTCCTGTTACTCGGTTTCTCGTTACTTCGTTACTCTGTGTAGTAACACCCACAACAATCTCAAATTTTCACACGTACTCTCATTTAAAGCAATTCCCCGGTGTTGTCGCGACCTACAAAAGCTTACAAACTAAAGAAAATATGTTTTGTATTATGCAGTGTATTATGAGAGTGTCACGGATTAGCATATTCAATAAAGTTAGTTCCACGCCTGGCTGCGGGCAGCCATATCTTGTCCAGTTTGTCTCAACAATATATTACATTTGGCGACGAGGATGGCTTCGTATATTGGTAGAGTCGGTGAGTTCTGCCGGAACAAGGAGACGTTCTGTGCATACGTGGAGCGCATGGAGATGTTTTATACGGCGAACAACATTGTCGAGACTCCAGGTACGGAACACGTGGCTTCGAATCGACGTGTCACCGAGCAGAAGAAGGCAATATTTCTTGCTGAAGTCGGTCCGGAAGTTTATTCAGTGTTAAGTAATCTGGTGTCGCCGGCGAAACCTAAATTTTTATTTATTACAATTTCAGCAAGGGAATATACATGGGTGGAATGAAAATAGAGTAAAAATGCCAGGGAGGGTCTATAAAAGGGTCTGAGACCCCATACAAGATAGACCACCCTATTTACTATTGTATAATAATCACACTACAATAGGGAAGTAACACTAATCCCATAAAAACTTTGAAAATTACTATAAAATACGATAGTAAATAGGATCACCGAAACAATAAAATGAAATGACATTAACAATCACAGACTTCTTCTAAAGATACATCTTTGGCGGATATTGTGCAGAGGCTAAAGAATCATTACGATCCTGCTCCTTTGGAGATTACGGAAAGCTTTCACTTCGGCATGCGAAATCAACAAACGGATGAGTCGATTAGTGATTACATTGTGGCTTTAAAAAAACTGTCGATCCGCTGTAACTATGGAGAATTCTTGAACCGAGCACTGAGGGACAGGTTTGTTTGCGGTTTAAACAATGTGAAAATTCAGAACAAGTTGCTGAATACATCAAGCTTGACGTTTGACACTGCGTGTAACATTGCCATTTCTATGGAGCTGGCAGAGAGGAATAGCCGTGAAGTTTAGACCGCACCATGGTTCAGGGACGGGGACGACGATTTCAGTTAATAAAGTCAGTTCTGGTGACAGAGGGAATGGCAGGCAGCCAGATGCAAAGTGCTCACGGTGCAATGGCAACCACTCGTTCAGGTCTTGCAGATTAAAGAGCGCAAGGTGCTATACGTGTCAGCAGGTCGGGCACATCGCTTCTGCGTGTAAGAGTGGCGTTTCCGGAAGGCAAAACAAGGGAAGAGTTCAGAATTTGGCAGTCGATGATCAGACCCCTGATGGAGATGAAATTCAGAGTTCAGACGATGAGTTGGGTATTTTTGGGCTCTTTGCTACGAACAGCGGCAGAGCGAGTAAGGGCTACTTCGTTGAGGTGGAGATTAATGGTGAGAGTATCGACATGGAGGTTGACACGGCAGCTGATTTTTCTATTATGAGTAGAGATACTTACATCAAGAGGTTCAAATCTTTTCCACTTCAGAACACTGACGTGAAGCTCAAGACCTACTCTGGTGAAACATTAAGGACGTGTGGTCAGATGCTGTGCAAGGTTGTTTATAGCGGACAAGAATACATTCTTCCGATGATCGTAGCTGAGAACGAGGGAAAGCCAACTTTGCTGGGGCGGAATTGGTTGGAAAAACTCAAGGTCAATTGGAATGAGGTTTTCAGTTTGAACGGAACGTCGAGGAATGAGGAGTTAGACTGCATTCTTAACAAGCATGCCGATCTGTTTAGAGAAGGATATGATGGTATGAAGGGAATAGAAGCGCACATTCGCGTTCGTGAGGGAGCAAGTCCAATTTACTTCAAGTCGCGCCCTGTCCCGTATGCATTGAGGGAGGCTGTGGAGGCGGAGCTTAACAAGCTAGAGGAACATGGAGTTATCGTCAAGGTCGACCGTAGCGACTGGGCGAGCCCTATTGTTGTTGTGCCGAAGGCTGACGGTTCTGTCAGGATATGCGGCGATTACAAAGTAACCATTAATCAAGTGGTTGATGATGAACAGTATCCTCTCCCAACTGCACAGGACTTGTACTCCACACTGGCTGGGTCCAAGGTATTCTCGAAACTTGACCTCACACATGCTTATGCGCAAATGAGTGTTGATGAAGCAAGCCAAAAGTACCTGTGTATTAACACTCATAAGGGACTGTATGCGTATACAAAGTTGCCCTACGGTGTCAAGTCCGCGCCGAAGATTTTCCAGGCAACCATGGATAAAATCTTGCAAGGTGTGGAGAAGTGCGTGTGTAATCAAGATGACATTCTTGTCGGCGGTGTTGATGCGAAAGAAAACTTGGAGATCGTGGGAGAAGTGTTAGAGAGACTGCAGAAGTACAATGTGCGGCTAAACCTGAGAAAGTGTGTTTTCCTGAAGAAGCAAGTCGTGTATCTTGGCTTGCGAGTGGATGGTGACGGGTTGCATCCGGTTCAGGAGAAGATTGATGCCATAAAGAATGCCCCACCACCGAAAGATGTGAGTGAGTTGCGGTCGTTTCTGGGAATGGTACAGTATTACTCACGTTTCCTACCGGGGTTGGCCACAACTCTTGCGCCATTGCATCAGTTACTGAAGAAAGATGTACAGTGGAGGTGGACCGGTGTAGAACAGAGGGCTTATGAAAAGTGTAAGGCAGGCCTGAGCAGTGATGCACTACTTGTCCATTATGATGCCAAACGTGACCTTCGACTGGCATGTGACGCTTCATCTTACGGACTTGGAGCAGTAATCAGTCACGTGATGGACGATGGGCAGGAACGACCAATTGCATTTGCGTCAAGAACATTGAGTGCCAGTGAGAAGAATTATGCTCAAGTTGAGAAGGAAGCTTTGTCCTTGGTGTTTGGGGTGAAACGTTTTCACCAGTTCTTGTATGGGCGCAAATTTACTCTTGTTACCGACCACAAGCCTTTGCAGGCAATTTTGGGTCCGAAGTCCGCTGTTCCGACTCTTGCTGCAGCGCGTATGCAGAGATGGGCACTTGTGCTATCAGCATATGAATATGATCTTGCGTATCGTAGGTCAGAGGAACATTCGAATGCTGACGCGTTGTCAAGATTGCCGTGCCAGGATTCAAGCGTTGCTATGGAAGGCGAAGTTTACACTCTTGGAGCAGTACGGGAAGACTTCCCAATTATGGCCGTGGACATTGCACAGGCAACCCTTAAGGATCCATTGCTATGCAAGGTGCATCAGTATACCATGAATGGTTGGCCTGAGACCTGTGATGACGTGGAGCTGAAGCCGTTCCATAACAGGAGAAACGAGTTGTCATGTGAACAAGGTTGTGTTCTCTGGGGAATTCGGGTGGTTGTTCCGGCGGTTCTGAGAGGGCGGTTGTTGAATGAATTACACTGGGAACACCCTGGTGTATGCAGCATGAAAGCTATTGCCAGAAGCTTCATGTGGTGGCCTGGATTAGACGGATAAATTGAATTGGTGGTTAAGAGTTGTACAGTGTGTCAGAATGTAAGAAGTTTGCCCCCTAAAGTACCTTTACATCCCTGGAAATGGCCATCAAGACCCTTTCAGAGGGTGCATATTGACTTTTGTCAGAAAGGAAAGGACTATTTTCTGGTGCTCATTGACAGTCATTCCAAATGGATAGATGTGAAGCACACGACCTCAACCACTACTAAGCGCACCATTGATGAGCTGTTGAAACCGAATCTGGCGCTAGCGGTGGAGAATAAGCAGATGAAGCAGAAGCTTTATCATGACAAATCGCAGGTTGAGAGGGGTTTCGCGGTGAACGAGCCTGTCCGGGTCCGTATTACTGACAGAGGATTCACGTCACAGTCTGTGAAGTGGAGTCCAGGTGTTGTTTTGGAGGTGTGTGGAGATCGGTGGTATCTCGTCCAGATGGGCGCTGTGACAAGGCGTGTTCATGCGGATCATCTCATCAGGGCACTTGATAACCAGAAGATGTCAGCTGATCTGGGGAACTCATTTGAGGAAGGAAGCTGTTTGCAAGAATTTCAAAGTGTGCCGGGGCCTGTTAGTGTCCAAAACCAGGAAAGTGGTCTTCCACGAACTGATGCGGAGAGTAGTCAAAGTGGAGTTGTGCCATCAATGTCGGGTAACGACTACACCGTGCCAATCGCTAGTTCACCTATTGCCGCTAAAGAAACCGAAGTTGAAGGCCACCCGGAAATGACATTGTCATCTTCAGAACCTCTGAGACGCTCTACTAGAATTCGAAAGCCGGTAGTGAGGTTGAATTTGTAAGAAGGTGTGCGGGAGGAATTGTAATGATTGACTGAGAACTGTGCTGTTGACATTAATATATTGTTTGTTTTTATTTTAGTTGATATTTTAAGTTGTTGTTGTTGTTTTTTTTTGGCGGGAAAGTAGTGTCACGGATTAGCATATTCAATAAAGTTAGTTCCACGCCTGGCTGCAGGCAGCCATATCTTGTCCAGTTTGTCTCAACAATATATTACAGAGAGCATCTCCCAAACTCAATCTCCGCGTATCATCATCCATCTTGATCATACTTGCAGCATTCATTGATTTGTCCGGTTCCATTTCCGGATTCCTGATTTTCTCGCCCGAGCACCCATAGGCGTACGGGCACCGTTAGACCTGGGGGGCGAGGGGGGGGGGGGGGGGGGGGGCGGTGACCTTATTACCCGAAAAAGTTACACAATGCCCGAAAGCATGTGTTGTACAAACGCTCTCAAACAACAGTAAAAACAAAAACGTTCACATTTCTGACGTCTAATGAACGTATTTTCATTCCAAAATTACAGTGGATCCTTAGATCATTTAACCTTAACTCCGTCTTGAGGCAAACGTCGGAGAAAGTAGCCTTCAAGTCTGGCTTTGACAGCCTTTCAGAGAGTTTTCTCCCCAGCACTTTTGCCCGAATCATCTGCGTTTTGCCCGAAAAATTTCAAAAATTGTTGTAACTGGGGGGCTGCAGCCCCCCTCGCCCCCCCGGCTCGTACGCCTATGCGAGCAGCAACCGAGGTAAACTGGGAAACAGAGACCAGTTCGGTGTTGAAATCTCTCTCGATATATAATTCAATGATTATCATTGTGTCTAGATAACTGGCAGCCGGGAAGTGTTTTTAAAATACTTCATACCCGGGAGTCTGAAATTATTCAAGAATTTCCACGAAAAATTTCATCCAAACCTTCTTAAAACTGTAGATGAGTGTGATCTAATCATGGTTCGCGTGGGCCTTGAATAGTCCTTGAGAGAGCATCAACCCCTTGAAAAGTCCTTGAAAATTGAAAAATTTGCCAAAGTCCATGAAAAGTCCTTGAATTTTCCCCACTGGCGGAACCAGTGACAGCCGGAAATCCGTCTGCGTTCGCAGGCTTCCTTATTTGTATTTGATCATCTTGGTAACCGTGCCTTTCAGGGATGAGGCAATGCAATAACCTGTACCCCCCTCCCCCCCCCCTTTATTTTCTAATCGGTCTCGTGGACAAGAAGGAAGTTTGCAAAAGGGCAGAAGGACCAGTGTTTATACAATAAGAAGTGGGAACGTGA
>JAHPZR010007071.1:0-7500 GCA_019787425.1 Platygyra sinensis | reverse complement strand
TTTTCTGTTTGGCCAGTCAAGTCAATTCACCAACAAATCAATTAACTTAAAAATCAATTCACCTACAGTACAAGCCAATTCACATACAAATCAATTCACTCTAGAAGTTTATTTTCTTCAAAGAATTGCTTCTAATTTCCACATCGTCTCATATTTATTGTTATAATTACTTTTACTTTTGTATCTTGAACAATTTTGTTTTCCTTTATAAAAGCAAACCATGCCCTAAAAGCCTTCGAGGAAAAAAAAGCTGTTCTTGCTAGGACTTGAACCACCGACTCTTCAATACAACTTCAGACTCCTAGGTCACTGAAACCTTATCCATGCCATCTGATAGGGTGCAGAAAAAAATGGAAAATTATGCAGAAATTTTCAGCAATATTATGCAGAAGAAAGTGACAATTATGCAGAAAAGACCCAAGATTGTGCGGAAATTTCTAAAATTAATAAAGTTGTTTCCTTGGCTTTTTCAAACGTTTAAAATACACATTAACGTCTTACTGAGAATTTAACTCCTTCATGACATGTTTGACCTTTTGCTGCCATTCGTGGACAGGTATTTCTTTGGAATGCAGTTTTTCCATACTTTTTCTCTGAAGCTTAATAACCAGGCATTAAATCGGACGACGAAAAACTGGATAGCGGAAGTCCAAAAACTAGAACCCAGGCTCATCACCAGAAGATGCATGGAATGCCTGGAGGTTTAAAATTGTTTATGAACAAAAAGGGGTGTTTTGGCCGCTGTTTTGGGTGAATAACTTCTTCAAAATGATCAATCTCTTTGCTATTTTTGCTACTGAGGATGGTAAGCAGTTGCTTTCTCACTTTTTTGAAGCGATTTTCTAGTTTTGTGTGAAAAAATGCCCCAAGGATGTGGAGGATGCGGAAGTAGGCGAATTATGCGGATCTGCACCACCGCATCCTGTCAGATGCCCTGCTTATCATTGTCCACCCTGTAATTTCAACATTATTGTAAAGGAATACACAGGCACTCCAAACTCATGATTTGAGGAATTGATCACATATTTAACAATTATTGGACGAACTTCAGCAAAATATTGTGATCTGCAAGACACTGGCATATCACAATGTTTTGTGATAACTGAGTTCAATAATATTATTGTTTTATCATTCAGTCACCAAGTTTTTGAACACAACAGCTGGGGAAACGATCACTGTCTGCCATTTTTCACGCAAGAGCGACCACAAGAGTATGGTAATGTAATGTAATGTAATGCGATGCAATGCAGTGTAATGGAATGCAATGCAATGCAATGCAATGCAATGCAATGCAATGCAATGCAATGCAATGCAATGCAATGCAATGCAATGCAATGCAATGCAATGCAATGCAATGCAATGTAATGTAATGTAATGTAATGTAATGTAATGTAATGTAATGTAATGTAATGTAATGTAATGTAATGTAATGTAATTAATGTCGTGAGTGAGAGGACAAACATACATGTCCTCTTTACATTGCTTTTTGCAGTGGGCTCGGACATCAGCATACTAAGGACGCCAATGGCAGCCGCTATCAGTCCATTTCTGAGCTTACTAAACCCTCCCAACCCATGATGAGTGATGATGTAAGTGATGAAGATAGACCACAACACCGGGAACTAGGTCCCCTACTCTTTTCGAATGGTGTGTGGGTTCTTTAACGTCCCTCTGAGTTATATGCAGTGGTTTGAAAACAAGCCGGCTACTTGATTGTATGTTGCCGGCTACTCTGGTCGTAACAGTCGTGCTCATGACAAACATGGCGTTGCTTCTTATCCGCAAATCTTTAAGACAGCATATAGCAACTTCACACTCAATTTTGCAGCAATAATACATATGCAAAAGGATGTAAGTGTTGTTTAAAAATACCTCAAATCGTCTGCTATATCCTGTGCCATACGCATTTGTTCCTTGTCGCTAAGTGGCCAGGCCAACCTCGTTTAGGCGTGTGATGACGTTGGTCGTTTATTTTTCTTCTTGCGTTCACTTCCAGCTGACAGCATGGCAGAGAAATGAAAACATCAAACTGTGAACACACCTCTTTTCATATGGGTTCAAAAGGTCACGATCCTCCGGCAGGTGAACAAATTTGGCCAATAAACATTCAGCAATCACTTAACAAGTTGTCAGACTTTGTTAGTGTTCATTCGACCATATGCTACTATGATCAACTTGTTTATTGTACTTATCGATACCTTAAGCTCAAACGCCTGGTCGGAAAGAGGCAATTCAGCAGTTAAGAGATTAAGACAGAATCCGCCAGACGTTGGAGTAACAAGTGGACAAAAATCTTGTACCAAGATTATTTACATTGTATTGCAAACTTCTGTAGGGCTCTTTTAAATATCTTCTCAAAACAATTCATTTCATATCTATGAGATGATCCGTCAGTCATAAACTACCTCAATGGCAGCATAGATGGTAACTAGCCGTATCAAAAATATGGTAAATAATTCTACTAACTTCTGTTATTCATCCATTTTCTATGTAGAGCTCACTCAATAACCATTGAGTGATAATAGTTACATTAATGAACGTTCATCGACATTTTTCGGACCGTTCTTCAGACCGTTTAAAAATTAGTTGTTGGAACGTAAACGGTTTGAGTAAAAATTCAGTGTTCGATAACAAATTACAAAACAGTGATTTTATTCGTCAATTTCATGATAGTGATGTCTCAATTATGTCGGAAATCTGGGGATCGGAGGTAAATGACATACCTGGATTTGATATCATTGCACTAAGCCCTCCTAGAAAACTCAATACTAAGAAATCTGGTAGATCCTCTGGTGGTATTTTAGTGGCCGTAAAAAGTTCAAAAATCAAACGTCAGACTATATATGGATAAAAATAGATAAAACGATTCTTCAGCTAGACAAAGATATTCTATTATGTTCATGTTATATTCCGCCAAGTCATTCACCTTATTTTAACCCCGATACTCTCCCAAATTTAGAAAATGAAATTAACCTTTTTAAAAAAGATTATTATATAGTTTTGGCAGGTGACTTTAATGCCCGCACGGGTGTACAGCATGATTTTATAAACTATGACAATTGTAACCTTGCACCTGGGGGAATTTCTCCTCCACCAACAATGATAAGGCCCAGGAAAAGTTTTGATACTCATGTTAACGATCTAGGAAAACAGCTTCTTGAGATGTGCAAATCTCTAGATTTGCGAATCTTGAATGGTAGATGCAAAGGTGACTCGCTTGGACAAATTACCTTCTACGGAAATCAAGGCTCTAGTACGGTTGATTATATTATTGTCAGCCATGAAATTCTGTACCTTTTCGAAACTTTGGCAGTTCGTCAGCCATCACCTTTTTCAGATCATTGCCAATTAATCACTTGCATAAGAGTTCACTCGACACTTTTAAGAAATAATGAGGAAAATTTTGAAAATGAACTCCTCAGCCTTCCAAGACAGTTCAAATGGTCCACAGACTCTAAGGATTCTTTTACTTCTGCACTTAATTCCGATGAGATAAAGCAACTCATTCAGGATTTTGAACATTTAAACTTCGAGCATGTGGGAGATATCAATATCATTGTTGAGAAATTTGCGCACATATTAGAAACTGCTGCAAAACAATCGTTGAAAATTGTAAAACAGAACAAAAAGTCAAAACGTAACTCCAAACTTTGGTTTGATAACGAATGCAGCCGCGCCAGGAAAAATTTAAATCGCCTTTCCCATAGAACTCATAAAAATCCTTTAGACGAACAGACTCGACTTGAATATCTCTTGACAAGAAGTCAGTACAAACAATTATTACGAACTAAAAAGCTCCAACATCGAGATAATAAAATTGATGAACTAGTTAAAACTAGACATCCACTTAATTTTTGGACCACTCTGAAATCTATTTCAAACCAAGAAGAAAGCTCACTTGATTCGACGGTTCCTATGCGCAAGCTGTATAATCATTTTCAAAAATTACATTCAGAACCAAATGCAAATCTACTCAAGAAACAAGAAGTAATATTGAAAGAGTTAAAATACAAAAAAACAACACTATCACAGCTTAATAGTCTAGATAAACCTTTTTCTGAGGAAGAAGTTAAACAATCAATTGAAGGCTTCGGTGGAAAAAGGGCGTTAGGTTTTTTACTCAAAAATGAAATTTATCAAAAACGCTCCAAATTTCACATGCAGTTTTGTTGAGGTGCGTTAGACAATGTTCTGCATGTTTTTTTTGCTGAAGTTTGTTTCGTTTTCGAGATATTACGTATGCAAAAAACCCTGTATTTGTTGTCACGTCAGCACGTGACCGCAAAGACGGTAATTTCACTTAAAATCCAGCAAAATATTGATCTTTTGCAACGTGTAACCTCAAAAAGTGTTGATGTCAGGTTAAAACCGTTAAAACTTTTATTTCACGTTAACGTGCGACCGCAAAGACGTTCGGTTCACTCAAATTACAGCTAGATGTTAATTTCCCGCAATGCGCAAGCTAGACAATGTTGATATCAGGTCATTTACAGAGACTTAAAATTTTGATTTCACATTATCACGCCACCGCAAGGACTTAAACCCTTAGGGTTTTACTTAGGGTTAGGGTTACCGCTCGAAACTAGGGCTAGCGTTGAAGGGTTACGGAACAAGGTTAGGCTTAGAGTTAACGCTTAGGGCTACGGCTTGAAACTAGGGTTACCGCTTGAAACTAGGGTTACGGAACAAGATTAGGCTTAGAGTTAACGCTTAGGGCTACCGCTTGAAACTAGGGTTACCGCTTCAAATAGGGTTACCGCTTGAAACTAGGGTTACGGAACAAGGTTAGGCTTAGAGTTAACGCTTAGGGCTACGGCTTGAAACTAGGGTTACCGCTTGAAACTAGGGTTACGGAACAAGGTTAGGCTTAGAGTTAATGCTTAGGGCTACCGCTTGAATCTAGGGTTACCGCTTGAAATAGGGTTACCGCTTGAAACTAGGGTTACGGAACAAGGTTAGGCTTAGAGTTAACGTTTAGTGTTACCGCTTGAAACTAGGGTTAGCGTTGAAGGGTGAGGGTTATTGCCGAGGGTTAGCGCTGGCGCTTCATTGTTAGGGTTAGTGCTTCGGATAACGTTAGAGTTAAGGTCAAGACGCGTTAGGGTTAGTGCAGTGTTAGGCCAAGGAGAACAATCAAGATGTAACCTTAAAAAATGTTGATTTCAGGTTTTTAAAACCGTTAAAATTGTGATTTCAGGTTATCACGCGACCGCAAAGACGTTAATTTCACTCAAATTACAGCCAGTTCACTTTACGCGATTTCGCGTTAAGGCATGACGGCAAGGATGTTGATTTCACTTCAAATCCAGCAAGCTGTTCATTTCACCCAGCATGTAAACTCGAAAACGTCGATTTCGGGCCTAAATAGGTTAAAATGTTGATTTCACTTTAAAGCGTCACAGCAACTATCTCTATTTCATTTTAACTGCCTGTAACGTATGTCGCTGCTGGGCGACGATAAAACACTGCTGGTTCGTTTGGACAGCTTTATTCGCGAACTTACACCGGATAAATTCTCTTTTTACCGCTCACGTTTTACAAAAACTCAACTCCTCACTTTTACACGTGCAGACGAGGTCCTTAGCAACGAGTTGACCTGTCATTCGTAACCTAGTAACGCGACCGGAAATGAAAGTTCAGGAAGCGGGAGGCACATCCCCGCCCCTAGTCGAGACACAATGTTCGTCGAGACGATTATAAGTTCTACTCTTCCGCTTCCTGTACCAAGCAAAGTTTTGTGATTGGTCTTTTATATTCCCCGTGCTGGGTACGCACAGTAACAGCTCGAACTAACCCATCCCGCCCAGGATGAGTAGACACGATTCTGCCCAATGGCCATACTCCTCGCGGCTGATTTGGCTCAGCAACTAGAACAACATCTCCTTCTTTGAGGTTCTGTCTCTTCTCTTTCCACTTCTTCCTTTGTGTCAGGCTAGGAAGGTATTCTTTGGTAAAACGTCTCCAGAAGAAATTAGCTAGCGCTTGGGACTGTCGCCACAGTTTTGTCGAGTTAATCTCTCTGTCACTAACTTCAGCATCTTCATAACCCGGATTCGCCCGCAACAGCAAGAAATGGTTTGGGGTTAACGCTTCAATGTCCCCTGCATCATTGGACACATGAGTAATCGGTCGACTGTTTAGTATTCCTTCTGCTTCAACTAGTGCAGTTCTCAGCACTTCTTTGGAAACAACCCTGTCTGCCAGAATTGCCTTCAGCGTCTTCTTGGTGCACTGTACTAGTCTCTCCCATGCTCCTCCAAAGTGCGGGGCACTTGGCGGCTGAAATTTCCACTCGATTTCCTTAGGCGCACAGAAATTTTGTATCCTCTCTTCATCCAATTGTTTGATGCATTTCTGCAACTCATTATTTGCACCAACAAAGTTCGTTCCATTATCGCTGTGGATGCTCTGCGGTCGTCCACGTCGCGCAATGAACCGTTTCAATGCCATGATGAAATGATCTGTTGAAAGATCATCCACAAGTTCAAGGTGGCACGCTCTAGTACTCATGCAAGTGAACAAACACCCGTACACTTTAACTTCACTGCGTCTTTCCTTAACTAACATAGGTCCAAAAAAGTCAACTCCAGTGTTCCTGAACACCATTCCTGGCTCAAGTCGGCACTCTGGTAGACTTCCCATTCGCTGCTCTCGAGGCTTTACTGTCTGGCGATAGCAGTAGTTACACTTGAATTTCGCGTTTCGCACCACTTGGCGACCATGGATGATCCAATACTCCTGCCGAATCTGATTAAGCAAGTGCTCAGTTGGCGGGTGGTGGTAGATACGATGCATTTCTTCAACGATCAGCTGTGCAAGTTCATGGTGCGAGTCAATTATCTTGGGATATCGTGTTCTGTAAGGCAGGCATTGTGCTCTCTGCAGCCTTCCACCGACAACCAAGAACCCATCTTCCAACCTTGGATCAAGAGATTTGATTCTACTCTTCTTGTGGATCTCCTGACCCATCTCCAGACACTGTATCTCATCGCTGAATGACTCAACTTGCGCCCTCTTCACAAGATAATTCTGAGCAGCTCTCAATTCGTTCGACGTAAGTGCTCCCAGTAGACGTGTTTCCTTCTTAGCTCTTACATTGTTTGCAAATCGCATCACATAAGCTGTAACCCTTCTTAGTTTAGTCAGCGACGAATACTTCTTCCACCCTAACAGGACCTTGTCTTCCTGAGATGCTCCAGCCCATCTTTCCTTCTTCTTTTCTTTCATGTCATCATTTTCGCAAGGCGCTTTGACTTTATTTTCTGGCCAGAGTTCTGCTGATTCATACAGGAACTTGGGTCCGCTACTGTAACGAAAGCCCGTGCCAAGTTCGGTAGGACTTAGTCCCCGGGTGATGTCATCTGCAGGATTAGCCTCTGTCGGCACATATCTCCAACTCACTGCGCCCGCCCCTAGTGTGGCTTCCAGATTGCTCATAATTGTGTGAATCTCAGAAACGCGGTTGCCGACGAATGCTTTGTAAGTGGAGCTTGTCTGGCG
>JAHPZR010007070.1:12500-13531 GCA_019787425.1 Platygyra sinensis | reverse complement strand
ATAAAGACCTCGTTTTGATTTGCACATAAAGAAAAGTTTTCAGGTGAATTCCACTTGTTGACATTCTTGACTTTAAGACACCTTACACAGCTGAAGTTCCAAAGTGTTTCCCAATTATTAATACATATCATGTGGCCGGTTGGAGAGACATTTTATATGGCATTGCCAACCAATGTCTGTTCCAAAGAATATCGTTTTTAGTGGTCGCTAACACAAGGGTTGAAAGCAATCTTCTTCTCCTTGTAAGCAGGAAATATTCTCCACATCCTAATCTGTAAATTCCTCAGATTACTTCCAGAATGAAATCTTAAGACTTGTGTTAAAGCCAGTTTCTTCAAGTTATTGTGAATATTGTTTCTAGCAGTTGATATAAACACATACAGTATCAGTAATGGTGCTGCTCACTGTCACTGTCATATTATACTTTATACAATAGCAAAATCAATACGCGCGCTCTGATTGGTCAATCAGCTAGGTGTTATTGTGCCGGTAAACCCATGGAAAAATCGCGCGTCTTCTCAAATTATTATAAAAGCAATAGACCACAAGTTTCTATGGTTTATCATAGTTTAATAGAGGGGAATGGTTATGAAACTCGACAAAGTTCTTTGTTTTAGGGTTTTGTTCGCTTTTTTGGCTTTGACGGTGCACAAAATACAATAGTTGTTTACTCCGTTCTGAGAAACTAACCAATAGAAACGTGTTGGTTACATAATTCATGCATAGTGTATGAGGGCAAAACAAAAGATTGTGCACTGTCGTGGACCTTCCAACATAAATCTCGCCATCTTTGTTTACCCCTTTGATGTTTGCCGGGCTTCATAACCAGTCCCCTATATTAACTATGGGTTATAGGCTCGGATAACCACTTGGGATGTTGGTAGAACACTCGAAGAATTCGTAAATCACTCGCCTGCGGCTCGTGATTTACAAATTCTTCTCGTGTTCTATCAACATCCCGCGTGGTTTTATCAGCCTATAAACCATAGAAACTTGTGGTCTATTGCTTAAATAGCTGTTACTGCAGTGTT
>JAHPZR010007070.1:0-7500 GCA_019787425.1 Platygyra sinensis | reverse complement strand
CAAATGTTAGCTCTGGAGGAATAAAGTTTGAAATATTCCTTTGGCATCTCGTTTATTTGGATGGCTTATTTTCACCGAGTAATCTTACGGCAGGGATCCAAATGTAAATGTTTTGCGGCGTTTTCATTGAGGACAAAAAGAGCTTGACTCTAATTTGCATATATGGCGACTGTAACGCGATACTTTTGTTTACATTTCACTTCTGTTGTACTTTCGAGATACGTTCGCTCGTACACTCTTTTCTTTTCTAAGGATGTTATTTTTCCGGCCCAGACTGAATATTCTTATTTTTCTGCCGATTTTAGGCTGAAAATATTCTTGTATTATTCTTACATTATAGCTTATGGCATTTTCGTTTTATTTAGAATTTATTAGGCTATCAAGTACAAGTGTTTGGTTTCTGGATCTGGATCGCGTTCAGCACATTGTGCTTGTGCTCTGGACACCACTTTTCGTAGCGAGGCCAAGATGTCACGTCAAAATATATTCTTATATAAAAAAGAGTGCATATCAAGACAATTGTTTTTTTTTAGTATCAGACTAGAACAATAACGTTCAATATTATTGTTTCAATGAGCAGAAATAAAAGAAAGCGGGGGCAGCTTTAGTGATAACTATTACTAGTTGTAACTTAGCCCCAATTAACTTCTACTAGATTGGCAGATCCTTAGTAACCTTGAAATTGAAACAAGATTTTAATTGGAGCTGGTGTATCTCATCTTGCTGGAGAGTCATAACAAGGCAATTGAAACAAACAATATCAACTCTGGGAGGGGTCAGAGAGCAGGCAGAGAGTTTGCAATTTTCTCATCAACAAGATGTCTTATAGCCGTTTCCGTGGGATGCGTTAGTCTGTATGCGACTCTATTTGCAAAAACCCGGCATAAGAGATAAGTCAAAAATGCATTGAACGTTTTTCAACCCCAGTTGGAAACGCTTTCCAACGCGCTGTTATTATTTTGGAATGCGTTGGCAATATGTTTCCTAATGCGTTCGCAACGTTCGACAACGCGTTGAACTTCAGATCGTTTTCATTGTCACGCAATAAAAAGTAAATCGAAAACCATCCAGTGCAAGCCGTTAAGAAAGTCTTATGTTATAGAAGATAAATAAGATAAACCCATTGATGCCTGCATGAAATTGCCTGCGAGCCACCCTTAATTCCCTGGCGTTTTTTTGGAATATTTCAGAGCCAGCGAAAGCAAATCAATTAATTTCTTCGCCGCGTGACGCAATATCACGGCGCTGCGAAAGAAAGATGAAAGTTGTAAATTTAAAAAGACGACAAAAACAAGTCAATTATTTCGAGATCAGTCGTATTTCAACTATATTAAGTTAGTGGCCATCTAGTTCTTTTCTTTGTAGCCCTGTAGTAGCTGTATAACACTCCAAAAAACATTTGAACGAAGCGAATAGAAGGTTTCACGGTCGCGGACGTCATCTTGGTAGTGGGCCAAACGCGGCAAAATTTACAGTAAATGTATGGGGAAAATCGTGATTTTGATGCTCGATAACTCGAGGAAGGTTGATATTCTGAAATTTCGGTGAATTGCAAACTAAAGATATAAGCTAAAAAAGAATACCGATTAAATCTGAAGAGCATCGGTTCGCTGAGAAGCGAGAAATCGTCGTTTTAGTTTTTCATACAAACGCTTCTAAATTTTCCCGCGAACGGCGGCTCCATTTTACAGACAAATATATGAGAAATAAGAATTTAAATATGCGGCCTTCTTTGTAAGAGTACAATTCTCAAATTTGATCGATTACCTCTTTTAGCTAGCATTTTTAGTTTTTAATTCATAGAAACTGTAGAATGTCAACCTTCCTCGAGTTATCGAGCATCAAAATCACGATTTTTCCCGCATACATTCACTGTAAATTTTGCCGCGTTTGCCCCACTACCAAGATGACGTCCACGACCGTGAAACCTTCTATAAACTTAACTAATAAACAAACCGCGCTGGTGGTCGCCGTAAATTAAATGTGCAGAAATCCAGCGTGCGAGATACTGTTCACTTTTAAACCTAAAATTCCCCAATATCGTCGCACCCTCTCTCACCTCAATATTTTCAAAGTCTATTCTCACTGGGATATATCCAAACGATTGGAAAACGGCCAAAGTGACTCCACTTTTTAAAAAGGGCATTAAATCTGACCCTAACAACTACAGGCCAATATCTGTAATCCCTATAATTTCGAAAGTTTTCGAAAGAATTGTTTATAATCAACTTTTCCATTATCTAGATGATAATAAATTGCTACTGGGTTGCCAATCAGGGTTCCGTTTTCTACATAGTACGCTCACGGCTTTGCTTGAGGCAACAAATGCTTGGTCAGTAAACATCGACAATGGCCTTTTAAATGGCGTTGTCTTTATTGACCTTACTAAGACATTCGATACCATTGATCATGAGATCATCTTGCGTATGATGTCATATTTGGGTGTCGATCAGGCAGCCATAAAATGGTTCTCGTCGTACTTAAGTGGCCGAACCCAAAGATGTAATGTCACTGGCAAACTATCATCTGCTCGTACCCTCAGTTGCGGCGTGTCGCAGGGTAGCATATTGGGTCCTTTGCTATTTTTAATTTACATTAATGATCTTCCCAACTCCCTGCGGGGCGCCGTACCAAGAATGTTTGCCGATGACACCAACCTTACGTTATCTGCTATGACGTTAACAGAGCTTAAGCTAGCTCTAACCCCTGAATTAAATAACCTTAGCAGTTGGCTCAAAAGCTAACAAGCTCAGTCTAAATGTTGCTAAAACAGAGCTAATGATTATTGGATCAAGACAAAGACTATCTGCCCAATGTGACGATGTTGAAATCAGAATTGATGACCAAATTATCAAGAGAGTCGTTCATACCAAATCCTTGGGTCTTACCATAGATGCTCATCTCTCTTGGGGTAAACACGTTGAAGAGATTTGCAAGAAAGTCTCTTCAGCTATAGGCGCCCTAAAACGTGTGCGGCCGTTTATATCCAAAGAAACTGCAATTCTAATTTATAACACCTTAATTATGCCTCATTTTGATTACTGCAGCCCTGTCTGGGACTGTTTGAGTGGTTACTTGAGTGATAAGCTCAAAAATTACAGAATCGCGCAGCCAGAGTTATTACTAAATCACCCTTTGATGCGAGCTCAAACCACCTTCTCTCCACCCTCAGCTGGGAGAGGCTATCTCTTCGACGAAAGAAACAAAAAGCCTTAATGATGTATAAAACCATGAATGACCTTGCTCCGGAATATCTACAAAGCCTTTTCTCTCAGCGTCACTCTGCTTACAACTTAAGAAACTCTGAGGGAAGGCTGACCCTGTCCAAACCAAGCACCAATTATTTGAAACGAAGCTTCTCTTACAGCGGGGCCATGCTATGGAATAACTTGCCCAAAAACTTAAAAAATGCTGCATCCCTTGAGCATTTTAAGCGAAATATCAAGAAAGTAGCTGATATATCGGATTCCCACACGGCAATCATGTAAAGCAGTTGTAATTAGTTTTAGTTTTTAACTTAAGCTTAACTGATGATTTTCCGTGTTTAAATAAAGATTTACATACATACATACATACATACAGACAGACAACGAAATGAAAGAAATGCGAAAGGATGCTCAATAACAATAAATTTTCATTCACGCTGAGACGAAGAAACCTGTTTAAAAGCAACAAAATGATCAAAATTTCGTAGACGTGCTTTCCTGCATGACCGCATGTTGATTCAAAATCAAATTATTCTTCTCGCTAAAGCAAAAGCTTGAGTTTTCCCGACCGCTTTTGCAGTCATTTTAACGCTCATGGCTTTAGCAATCGTTCCAAATCTTGAATTCGACTTCGAAGTAATAATGTATTTTGCCATTTTTTGTTTCTAAAGTCCGAAAAGCTGCTTTAAATTTGCGATCTGTTGTCAAAACTTAAGCTTACTTGAAAGCGCTCCGATCTTCATGTTTTCGCGGCGGTTGTAGGGAGAACTTCTTCACCGGAAAGGTTTGAGGACTTTGCGAGGAACGTTTTGGAACGTTTTTCAATGAGGCAAATCGATCAAAAATCGATTAACATTTTACGCAGTCCAATTGGCTAGCTTTGCAATTTGTCCCTACAAAGAAAAACAAACCCACCGGATTTTTACCGTGGTATGCCACAGGCATCCCACGGAATTAGCATTCATTCGCGGCAAAACCTTTCACATATATCATTGTTGAGTGGTAGATGCAACCTCTCCAAAGCACTCTAACCTCCCTTAAAGCTTAAACAATAACAAACACAAGGAGGATGTACAAGAACAATCCTTCAACCGTAAAACTGGTTCAGGTTTGATTGCTGTCTATGCTGTGCTACAGCTGTAACAACAGCTAACCTGAGCGTGACCACCTACTAACACAACTTTTGTTCGCAAGGTATATTAAGTTTGATTACGGTCCTCTGACACAAAAACTCAACAATAATACACGCTGCTATTTAGCTGACGTATGGTAATACTTTTGGACGTTTGTACAGGTAAGGTACGTGCACAGAGAAATAATTTCGCAGTTCGCTGTTTATTATGCTTCATTACGACAGCTCATGAATCCGAACTTGAGAGTCCTGACAGGGACTGTGTACATGTACCTTTCCACCTGTCTACAAACTTTGCAGTGGTCTCATACTGATAACAACTACTACAAATAACTTTTTCTCAAAAGACTTGAAATAGGGCCCTAACATCGGCTAGCATTGCGCATCAAAATAGCAGCAGCTAGCAATTCTTATTGCAGACCCATGTGAAGTGTGGCCCTTGGTCACATGACCAGTATAAATTTTCTATTCTCAAATTGCTATTTGGAGTTTGAAAGGTAGTTTTGTAGCACGTTTTGGGTCCTGAAACAGAATTTATCGATACTTTGAAGCTAATTTTTAGCTTTGGTTTTTGTGCTCCAAAACAGTTGGCAAGATTAAAAATCTTGGCATTTTGTACCCAATACATATTTCTAATTTTGCAGAGAAACCTAACATGACTAGTGTTGAACTGGCCTGTGTTAACTAATGCTGAACTGGATGTTTGTATCTTTCACGGCGGCCCATCATTAATAGCATACAAATGCCTGGTATCCGAGTTTTATGCTTCATTTCTGCGTAGTTTGCGACCTATGTAACAGTAACCAGGTGAATAACAGTCCTAAATTTGGACCAATGATGTTGCCCTTAAAGGAATTTGGCTGCTTACAAAATAAACTACGTGACAAAAAAACAGAATTTCGATGGACGATGACACCTCCCCTCACGTTTTACTGCCATGTGAGTGGCAGGCCTAGATTAGAAAGCTGCACATATTCATTGGGTGTCAAATCCTGAAGAAGATCTTCACTTATTGTTATTTCATCAGGTGGCAAAACATCACTTCCTGAGCGCTGATGCTTACAACATAAACTGCTTAAACAGAAGTAGAATTTTGATGGAACATAAAACTTTTCCCCTTTCGAATTCAAGTGTGATGGGGACCAAGTGGCATTGGCAACAATAACAAGTACACCATCTTGGACTAAAACCTTACAGGTGGGATTCCTGCAACGGGAACGAATTCCTTTACGTACACCTTTGCGTAGCAACTCCCACCTTGGTCTGTTGACTGTAGCACTGCTCGACTGGGTACCCTGTGAACTGGGGAATAAAGAGTTAGAGAATCCTACTTGTGTATCACTAATTGCTGAGCAACTGGGCTGTGTGCCAACTCCTACTGATGTCCCTGCTGAGGAGCATACAAGTCGTGACACACTTGTTGATGAGATCTGTGGTGTAGAGTGAAGGCTGGACACTACATCTGCCATTTCCTCAGTGGTGAGGGCTCTCTGCTGCAAAATTGGACTTGCTTCTGGCAGCTTGCACACAAAAAGATACACCCACAGAATATGAGAGCAAAGAGTTTGACGGGTGCAGTAGACACAATCTGCACAGTCTGGATAGGTACAGATGGTGACCCTCTGGATCTTTCCAGTAAAGTGCTTCAAGTGTGTTTCAACCCTCTCAGTTGTCACCACTTTCTTTAGCACATTAAAGGAATTTTTGGTTTTCTTGGCAATCTCCAAGGATCTCATAAAGGCCTTTGATCTCGGCGACCGATATGGCACAGCTCTGCCCTTGTTTCCCTTGGTGGGTCGCTTTACAGGATCATGTTGGTGTGAAGAGGTGGGGTCAAGAAAACCATCTGTTTCCCGGCTGGTTATGATAGAAGCAGCTGGACTTGCCTGGTTAACTTCATCCAGTTCTTCAATGTAGACATCTGCTCTCTTGTTTTGTTCAGCATACCTTCTCTTACGCAGATCAGCAGAGCTGGGTCCTTGACCACCTTTGAAAGCACCAGAGCCATAGGCTCTAATAGCAGCAGCCAATTTAAGACTTTCCGCGACATCATCCCTGCAAGCATCAATAAGGGATAGATTGACTGCACCAATCTTTACCTACCGTGAGTGCCCAATCTCTGCATGATTGGCGTTAGGAACATTGTGGCGAGGCTTAAAAGCCCGGAAAACATGGCCTTGTCTCTTTTGCCACCAGGTCCACCATGACTTCAGATGACTGTGTGTCTTGATGAATTCATCCATTCTCTCAGATGCTCTCTGAAATACCAGGGGAGTTTCTGCCTTCTGAAGTGAGTTACAGAGGAATTTAAATTCACTTTTCACTTCACCTCCAACAAGGGTCTTCTCTTGTCGCAACACAGTAAAGTCAAAATGTTTTTCACAGCTCACAGACCTTTGAAAATCTTCTTCTCCTTGGATATTTGCAATGGAAGACCAGAAGGCTCCAGCCTCATCCATCATGTAACCATATGACCTGAATCTGATGGTTGGATTGGTGGTATATTCTTGAAGGGCTTCATTTAACATCTCCCAGAATAAATTCATGGCTAATGTGTTCTCCGATTCTACTTCCATGGTTGCAATTTTACACATTTGTCGAAGAAAAGGATGGTACATCCATTATGTTATGGTTTTGAATCCAGCACATCGTTTGTGATTTCCATCTAGATGACAGTACTCCTCACCAAGAGGATTGCTTCCTTGCCGGTCCATATCTACAGCTATCTGCAACTGCTCTTTACTGCTCTTAAAACAAAGGAGGGTCGGCTCGGATCTAATGATTTGTTATGAACTTTGTAGATGAGGTAAGGATCATCAAGCTTCTCAAGCACCTTCTCTCGATATTTTCCAACTGCATCAAAGTTATGGCCAGAATTGTCCATTTTTGCCCTTACACTTGCTTTGATGTTATACACTGTAGCCTTATCAACTAAAGATTCAGCTACCTGCCTAACCTCTTCGTTGGAGACACCCTGCTCTATAGCAGTGATGCTCCTATCATTAACATATCGAGGGGGCTTCAGCTGGCGACTCTTTTGAAAGGCTGCTGTTGCCTCTTCCCTGACCTCCTTTAGTAGTATAGATGTGAGGGGTACGAGCACAGCCAAGTAAAATGGTTTAATGCAAGGTGTGAAAATTGTCTATCAATTTTCACAGCTTT
>JAHPZR010007069.1:5000-12500 GCA_019787425.1 Platygyra sinensis | reverse complement strand
ATGAAAACATTTAAGCGATATTTGTCCTCAATAAACATGGGAGGCATAGTAAAGTTTTGGACTTACCGGCTGCTGTCCTTGACCACTTATTGGCAAAGTTTTTCATAGATATCGGAAAACGGATGGCGACGATTATGAACCAGACACGGTCCCTGTAGGATTTGTAGCGAAGTATACAGAGGTTCCTTTCCGAGGGCAGGTCTCCTTTCACTGTTCTTTCACCATTCAAAAGGCAATTGGTGACACCAGAGCAGTACAGCAGTCAACATCAACAAATTCTCTGGCTGTAACACAAGCCAGTTTAAACATCTTCAAGGACCATCAGATTTAAACAGCCGAGTGGTTTTCTTTTTTTGCGGTGTGGACATTCCAGCATCTCTGAGCGCCAGTTCAATATCTTTAACGGGCCAGTAATTATAATCCAGGAAACTCAGAAAAGGCGAAGAGTTTTCATCGAAAGTGTCAACGAAGAATAGTACTGATTCCGTTCAAATCGTATTTTCTTTTACCGACACAGCCGCACGACTTTTGAGCAAGTTTGAAGCACTTTTCTGTAGGATTTGACGTTTGGCGGTTGATTCTTGAGAATGTCGATGAAAATTCTCTCGTCATATAGTAACACAACTGTACTAAAATACTTTTTCGCGGCCGTATTGATTATTGTTTTCCAAAAATAAATCTATTTTCTGACGGAGTACGCGTCAGTTCGCTTGATTTGAAAAGATGAATGGATAGATAAGCGCCCGCATCACCGGATGTGAAGTAGCGACTTCCCCTTGTGTGGGGAGGTATGCATATTTATTGGATTTACACAACAGTAATTACCAGGTATCTTACTTCCTCTTCAACATAATGTTTTTTATTCAGGTACTTTAAATAAAAAGGATGCATGTCCTCAATAAATTAGAAGGCAAACCAGACGACACTGATAACTTGAATGACAACAAGGACAAAGAAGTAGCAGGGGTTTCCACTGACATTGATACATATGGTAGGCTGAACCGTATCACTGATACTTTTGAATTTACCGGTATGCGTGAAATGCCATTGACCAAGACCAACGCAATTAATTGTACTGCAGGCTAATGTTACGAGGGGAGCCCACACAAAATACAAGCCTCGTATAACTGTATGTTTTACCAAAATAACCTAGGTCAGCTTTACGCTTACCTAACACCATATAATATTCTTCTTTTTTTTACAGGAATCCTCGCCATTGTCAAACCCTGTTCAATAGTGGTGGATGTGAAAGAGTTATTTGGGTCAGAAAGCAAAAATGTGAAAACCAACCCTCCCGAACTCTTTAAACGGTTGAAACCTCAATGAAAATTATGCTGGATGCGAATTAAAAAAAAGCAAGGGAACTTGCCGCTAAGCAGAAGAAATTAAGGGAAAGAGAAGAGAAGAAGGCAGCGAAAAGAAGAGAACAAGAAGCAAAAAAGAAGGAGATTCAAGAAAAAAAAAGAGGAAAAGAAAAAGAACAGAATTGAACAGGCCGCCAAAAGCAAAAGGAATGCTGGAGCGCGAAATAAGTGTACGAGTAATGGAAGGAAATGGAGAAGATCGCTTCCCCAAAATAACGACAACAGCGGCAAAGTATACTGGCAAGAGTATTCTCCTTCCGATGACGAGAATTTGCCATGGGTTATGTGTGACCAATGCTAACTTTGGATGCACATTGGTTGCATACCAGTTGGAGTAGATCAAATTCCAATTGACAATGAGGAGCAATTCTTTTTGTCAAGATTGTTGTTGACTGAAGCCTGTTAGAATTTCATATGCGAAAACAAAAGTCCATGACTGTTCAAGCTATCTTTTTATCTGCTGATGAAGTCGCATGAACTTTCTGCAGTTCATCTCCGCAAAATTGAAATCGTTATTAGAGTTGATGCCAGCGCCGTTTCCTTGTTTAGTCTTCATTATTTTTTTATTTCTCTTTGGCTTATTGAAGTACAGCATCTTGTGACTGAATGGGACTTCTGTTTACTAGTCTAGATTTCCTCTTTATTCGGTAAAGTGTTGCGTTAGTTGCAAAACCCCATTCATACAAATTTTCTTCAAACATTTATCAGTGTAAGTAAAAAATTCATATCGATAAAATCATTGATCAACTTGAAGTTAAGGATGTTACAAAAGTTGCCACTGGTCAAGTTATTTCTATTAAAATCAGTGTTTAATTAAACACGTAGACTCCCTATCAACGACCATAAATCGATCTACCGACACAAAAGTGTTCTTTCATTTTCAGCGATCTAGCTTCAAAATGAGGAAAGTGATAATTTCGAATGCTGTCATTAAGAGCTATCATGGATTTCAAATCCGCCCTCCACCTTTACTGTGTCTACAAGTTACCAAAGAGTATGGTAATAAACATGATAAAAATGCCTGTTTGGTCTGGATCCCGGAGTTGGAGTCCATACCACGGGAGATGTGGAATATAGTAACAGACGCAAAAAGGGGAGAAGTTGTGGAAGCTATAGCAGGACTACCCATTGGACGGGTCCCTGGAGGATTGTCATCCTGTCTTTGGGAATTTTGGAGTTCTCCTCACGTTGCTTCCATTGAATGGTAAGATGAGATTATAGCTGAGTTAAAGGGCAGGGGTCTTTACATCCCACATCCAACTAACATTAACTTAACTCTTGGGCTCCTGTTTGACCTAAATTTGCGGATCATATACAACATTCCATAGTATTTGTTTTTACATCGAAGACCATCAATTGTTTCAATGTTTCACATCTGAAAAGCAATTTGATCAAGGTGCCATATCAACAAATTACAGGACAAAATTAAAGCTAAATTGCTAGTCACCAAAGTGTAACATTATAACCTATTAGTAATTTGTTAATGGTTATAAATTGTTTATCTGTGAACAGGCAAAAATTAAAATCCGAAATGAACCTGGGTCGAATTTTTGTTACTAAAAGAGAATTTTGTTACTTTTCTTAAGCAAACAGACTGGAGACCCCTGTCAGAGTTTTCCTCCATGGCCAGCACCGCAGACACGTAGAGGAGGTGCTGTTATCCCATGCTCCTTCATCATCAGTGTTACGGAAGACGGACGGCTGAACGTAGTGGAGAAAATTCAGTCAGCATTAAATAGCATGGACGAAAAATCTGTTATAAAAAAATAACTATTTCTTAAAAAATAAATACTGTGTTACCAGATTTATTCACCTGTCCTTACGTCAAATGATCCAAAGTAATATTGAAATATTAAAGAAAGATTTTGATTAAAAAAAAAGAAAGCAAATAAAATTGGCTTGGGAGCGAGATCGTTGTCCAAAAAGAAAGCAGATTTAATTTACACTCGCAATGACTCCTATCGAGACTGTAGCTTAGATATACCAAGGAAGATAATAATATAATAAAATTTGTTAAAACTCTCATTCTCGTGAGGATTTACGCTTACTTTTCGTGCTGTTTATATGACTCGCGGACCAAGGACCACATTCGCGGGCCAAGGGCCTGGGAACACAGTCACCTTTTTCTCGAATTGCAAGGAAAATATCACCGTTTGGAACTTGCCACTTTAAGATTATTGCAACAAACAAAAACTGACTGCAGTGGATTCGCTTCCGGTGGAAGGACTAGGTTGTGGCTGCGAGAGATCTGGCTCCGAGGTCCTTTCGATGTTTCCTTCCGCGCATAAGTCAACAGGGACATCGGTCTCTGCTGTAATTCTTCTTTTAGTACGGCGTACAGCGTTAGGGAATGGGACAGTTTCTGAGAGGTGATGTTTTTCCTGAATTCTACTAGGTTGGCTTGGGTCTAGTGCACTGTTGACCAGCTGCTGACGTATTTCCGGTGGGGGCTTGGTTTCCAGGTTTCCAGGTAACTCGCGCTCGGAACGGGCAGTGGTTGTAACTCCACAAGTTGCTTTAGTTTGCTTCACTGTTTGCTGGTCACTTTGTTTTGGGACTTTAATAACCGCAGTTGGCAACTGATTTTTCTTCACTGGACTTTGCTGGATCACCTCTGGGACCAAGTGAGATGTATTTGTTAACTGTTGCGTTAGTTCCTTGCAAATTTGCGAGCCAACATCGCTCCAGTTTATTCTTGGAAACTGGCCTCTTTCTTCTGGAATTGTTTGGTTATTTGTATTTTGTCCTAGATGAGCGACAAAACTATCAGCATACTCTTCTTCATCGAGCACAGCCATACGAGGGTTCCTTGGATTAAAAGAGGGCAATTCGTTTTGTCGCTGAGTTTGATTATAGCCTGAGGGGGAATGTTAATTGTCATTCGTTTGACGTCGCTGCTGTTTTGGTTGGAATCGGTCGTAATTACTGGCTTCTCGCGAAGATCTCTGATTACAGGTCTGTTGAATATGGCCAACTCTTCCACAAGTATAACAAATGGGCTGACCTTCTCGTGTTCGTGTTCGTGTTCAACCTGATTTGGCGAATTTCGTCGAGCTAACGCCTAAATCCGAGCATCCACTAGGCGAGGAAGTTCTTCTAAATTATCTTCCATTCGTCGAATTTCACGCTTGGAATCCGAGGGTTGTCAAATACTCACGAACAAACTCCTATGAAATCTCATGCATTCTACTGGTAATCCATTGGTGATATGCATATCATTATGGGGACTTAGAATATTTCTGTCACATCAGGCTGGGAGGAGCTGCTGGGAGGTTGTGCATTCTACTCGTCCATTGGTACGATTGGTACCAATGGAATATCACTCATTCTACTGGTATTCCATTGGTGAAATGCATATCATTATGGATTTAGAATATTTTTGATTCTTCAGGCTGGGAGGTGGTGCATTCTACTTGTCCATTGGTACGATTGGTACCAATAGAATATCTTAATTCTATTGGTATTCCATTGGTGATATGCTTATCCTTATGGTGACTTAAATATTTTTGTCGCTCTAGGCTGAGAGGTGGTGCATTCTACTTGTCCATTGGTACGATTGGTACGATTGGTACCAATGGAATATCACTCATTCTACTGGTATTCCATTGGTGAAATGCATATGATTATGGAATATTTTCTACGCTTAAGGAAGTGGTGCGTCGGTTACTCGTATGTTAGTAGGTCAGTTCTGAGCGTGATACTGGAGAAATAAAATGGAAATAGCTGCCTATTTTTTCGATGGAACCTCCTACCCAAAAACCTATTGACAACCTAGTAGAATTCAGGAAAAACATCACCTCTCAGAAACTGTCCCATTCCCTAACGCTGTACGCCGTACTAAAAGAAGAATTACAGCAGAGACCGATGTCCCTGTTGACTTATGCGCGGAAGGAAACATCGAAAGGACCTCGGAGCCAGATCTCTCGCAGCCACAACCTAGTCCTTCCACCGGAAGCGAATCCACTGCAGTCAGTTTTTGTTTGTTGCAATAATCTTAAAGTGGCAAGTTCCAAACGGTGATATTTTCCTTGCAATTCGAGAAAAAGGTGACTGTGTTCCCAGGCCCTTGGCCCGCGAATGTGGTCCTTGGTCCGCGAGTCATATAAACAGCACGAAAAGTAAGCGTAAATCCTCACGAGAATGAGAGTTTTAACAAATTTTATTATATTATTATCTTCCTTGGTATATCTAAGCTACAGTCTCGATAGGAGTCATTGCGAGTGTAAATTAAATCTGCTTTCTTTTTGGACAACGATCTCGCTCCCAAGCCAATTTTATTTGCTTTCTTTTTTTTTAATCAAAATCTTTCTTTAATATTTCAATATTACTTTGGATCATTTGACGTAAGGACAGGTGAATAAATCTGGTAACACAGTATTTATTTTTTAAGAAATAGTTATTTTTTTATAACAGATTTTTCGTCCATGCTATTTAATGCTGACTGAATTTTCTCCACTACGTTCAGCCGTCCGTCTTCCGTAACACTGATGATGAAGGAGCATGGGATAACAGCACCTCCTCTACGTGTCTGCGGTGCTGGCCATGGAGGAAAACTCTGACAGGGTCTCCAGTCTGTTTGCTTAAGAAAAGTAACAAAATTCTCTTTTAGTAACAAAAATTCGACCCAGGTTCATTTCGGATTTTAATTTTTGCCTGTTCACAGATAAACAATTTATAACCATTAACAAATTACTAATAGGTTATAATGTTACACTTTGGTGACTAGCAATTTAGCTTTAATTTTGTCCTGTAATTTGTTGATATGGCACCTTGATCAAATTGCTTTTCAGATGTGAAACATTGAAACAATTGATGGTCTTCGATGTAAAAACAAATACTATGGAATGTTGTATATGATCCGCAAATTTAGGTCAAACAGGAGCCCAAGAGTTAAGTTAATGTTAGTTGGATGTGGGATGTAAAGACCCCTGCCCTTTAACTCAGCTATAATCTCATCTTACCATTCAATGGAAGCAACGTGAGGAGAACTCCAAAATTCCCAAAGACAGGATGACAATCCTCCAGGGACCCGTCCAATGGGTAGTCCTGCTATAGCTTCCACAACTTCTCCCCTTTTTGCGTCTGTTACTATATTCCACATCTCCCGTGGTATGGACTCCAACTCCGGGATCCAGACCAAACAGGCATTTTTATCATGTTTATTACCATACTCTTTGGTAACTTGTAGACACAGTAAAGGTGGAGGGCGGATTTGAAATCCATGATAGCTCTTAATGACAGCATTCGAAATTATCACTTTCCTCATTTTGAAGCTAGATCGCTGAAAATGAAAGAACACTTTTGTGTCGGTAGATCGATTTATGGTCGTTGATAGGGAGTCTACGTGTTTAATTAAACACTGATTTTAATAGAAATAACTTGACCAGTGGCAACTTTTGTAACATCCTTAACTTCAAGTTGATCAATGATTTTATCGATATGAATTTTTTACTTACACTGATAAATGTTTGAAGAAAATTTGTATGAATGGGGTTTTGCAACTAACGCAACACTTTACCGAATAAAGAGGAAATCTAGACTAGTAAACAGAAGTCCCATTCAGTCACAAGATGCTGTACTTCAATAAGCCAAAGAGAAATAAAAAAATAATGAAGACTAAACAAGGAAACGGCGCTGGCATCAACTCTAATAACGATTTCAATTTTGCGGAGATGAACTGCAGAAAGTTCATGCGACTTCATCAGCAGATAAAAAGATAGCTTGAACAGTCATGGACTTTTGTTTTCGCATATGAAATTCTAACAGGCTTCAGTCAACAACAATCTTGACAAAAAGAATTGCTCCTCATTGTCAATTGGAATTTGATCTACTCCAACTGGTATGCAACCAATGTGCATCCAAAGTTAGCATTGGTCACACATAACCCATGGCAAATTCTCGTCATCGGAAGGAGAATACTCTTGCCAGTATACTTTGCCGCTGTTGTCGTTATTTTGGGGAAGCGATCTTCTCCATTTCCTTCCATTACTCGTACACTTATTTCGCGCTCCAGCATTCCTTTTGCTTTTGGCGGCCTGTTCAATTCTGTTCTTTTTCTTTTCCTCTTTTTTTTTCTTGAATCTCCTTCTTTTTTGCTTCTTGTTCTCTTCTTTTCGCTGCCTTCTTCTCTTCTCTT
>JAHPZR010007068.1:15000-23410 GCA_019787425.1 Platygyra sinensis | reverse complement strand
ACTACTCAACAAACTTACAGGAGGTATTACGCTTCATGTCATACCGATTTTATTTAGCGAAGAAACGTAGAAAGCGATGGGTCGATTTCGTGAAAGCGAAACGTGCAAGGCATTTGAGAGCCGTCTAGGAGTTTGTTGATCTGTTCTATGAATTTTAAAGCAGATGATTTCGTTCGACGCCTCGATTTTTAGGAAGAGGAGGAAATTATGCTGAGCCCATTGCTTAAGCAAGACGAATTTGGTAAAATCGGCTTCTCTATCGACTCATGCATTTGCTGTTGGATCTAATCTGAGATACAGCAGTCAGTCATCGCAGCCGACAGAGACAGAAGGCAGGAGAATAGTGAGCGAATTTTTTCTGAGCAAATGTTCTCTGCCTTAATAAGCTAAAGTTTCCTTCCTTGGTCAATTCTTAATTTGAAAGAGAAATCCAGGAGGGTAATTTTGGCAGCACTCAATTCCTTTCCAAGTCACTCTTCTTTGAGTCTCGACAGCCTTCTTTATCCACTGCAACAATAACATTAGCTCATGTTTGGAAGGAAGCGATGGTACATTTATTTACACATTGCACGTAAAGAATAAAAACACTGTGTCAAGACGGATAATCAGTTGATCTAAATCATGAACGCATTAGTTGAATGTTATTTCAAAGGTATATTATGCGAGATAGACAGCTGGGGATAGAAGGTGCTAAAATATTGTAAACATGCGTCACGCGCGACAAATTATCTTATTACTCTTCTACATATCTACATATCTTATTACGACTTCTACATATCTTGCCTTCGAGTCTGTCCTTCAGAGCTCGTTCGAATTCTTTAGTAGCTTCTATCTCCTGGTATTTGGTTGTCTTTTCTTAGTTGGCCAGAGGCTGGGCGGCTGGGTGATCAGCAAAAGACTAGCAAATGGTCGCCGTCGGGTGAAGTCCTACTGCATGTCTTCAGCGATATAATAAATTTCAGAGTCCTCTGAGTCAACATTCATTTCGGAATCCGACGAAGTGGAAGACATTGTTACTAAAAACAGAAATCTGTTGACTGTAGAGTCCCAGAGAAAAACTTGTGCGGCGAAATCGCTACTGCACTCGTAGAAAATACAAGACCTGACTGGGACAGCCGAAGCGTTCGATCTTGATTTGACGTCACAGCTTATACTCTCCCCAGATTCCCCATGCGTGGTCGCGAACCATTGGAAACTCTCTTTTGACGGGGCATAAAAATTCGAGGATTTAACCAAATCAAAATTTTTTTTCGCCAAATTACTCCACAAAAGAAGCCTTATTATTTTAGCGAAAAAAACTTTTTTTAGTGTTAGGTGCACTTTAATGAGAAATTCTCAAATGGTGTTACCGACTGCAAGGAAAATTTATCCAATGAATAGAACTTTATTACTGGAATATACTTCAGCTGGCTAACTCTCAAGGAAACTCATAAAACTTCATTAGTTTAAAGTAGTTAAGCTGGAAAGCTTCCGAGGGAACGGAAGATAGATCTCAATGCCGAAAGGAAACCTAAGTGAACCGCTAACAAGCTATACTATTTGTGTACTAAATGAAAGTCGGGGTTGCACACGTACAGGTGTACAAAGAGTCGGCAAAGTACAAAGTATAATATTTAAATTCCTGGTCGTCAACTGGAAAGAGGTTACCGTTGGTTTTTTCTATAATTTTGCAAATATCAAAGAAATGACTGTGAAACGGCGAATTTTCTCATAACATTTCTCCCACCTTAAAATCGAGACCTCCTGGTCGAGCAAGAGGTATGAAAGGAATTTAGAACTGAAACTTGCTCTACGAACCTGGTTTACAACCACTCACATGGTCTCAGAAAATTTGTAAAACTCTTTTCATCAAATTCCTTTCTATTAGCTAGTCTCTTTTTGAAAAACTATTCAGTTGTCTACTTCGACACTGGAATCCCTCCGATAATCTCATTAAGTTCTATAAGGATTCACTTCTCATTAACCTCTTTGTTCTATCAGAGTCAATAATGTGAAGAATATATGAAATAATGACTTTCAGAGTCAATAATGTGATACTTCTCTAATATCACTAAAACCTCTATCTCTCTTTTTAGAATTGTTGATTAATGATAAACTGGCTCTCTTGATTCTTTGCATTCAGGTGGATATGAATCTCCTGTGCTAGCTTAAAACTGTGATGAATATTATGCACTAGGACACGTGATTGACATTGTGATTTGATACTCTACAAAAAACACATGTAGAATATAAAAAAGAGAGCACATTGAGTTTAATAAAACAGTGCAATTTACTACAAAAACTGCTCTCTTTGCTTGAATACATGGACTTCATGGTTTCCTGAATATCACCTGTCTCTATGAATGATACGGCTGATTTTTGTGCTTTTACTCTCGGTGTTTTCATTCTTTCACTGTGGGCTACACTCTGGTCAGATTTTGGCTTGCGATTCGCAAGGCTAACTTGGGTGCAACTTAGGTGTCCATCTTGAAGGATATCATCCGGGGCTTCTTGGGCGGAGAACTTGGGCAGTTTCTGTATAATAGGCTTGTCGTTGTTTTCTGTGGGCGGCGTGCATGAAGCTGTGAGTAGGTACAGGACAATAAGCGTCCAAAGGATAAGTGACTGGTGACAAGACATCAGTTTCCTTGCTTCACTTCGTTGACAAAATTTAGGCTCGAGCATCTCTGGACAAGGCACTTCTTTAACATTTTACAGACCCCTAAGACATCACGTTTTTATCTCCTACCAAAGATCCACAAGGAGAACAACCCTGGAAGACCAATTGTTTCAGCCTGTAATTGCCCAACCGAGAACATTGCGTCTTACCTAGACATGGTTATGTCACCTCTAGTGTGTAACGTTAGAACATACGTCAAGGACACTAACCATGCACTTCAGATCTTCAGAACGTTTCAGTTTAACAACGATGACCCCAACCAACGCTTTCTCTACACAATGGACATCAAGTTCCTTTACACCGTGATCCCGCAGAACAGCGGTCTGGAAGCGTTAAAATACTTCTTGAACAAGCGCCCCGTTCTCGACCCACCCACGGCAACACTCACTCGTCAAGCGGAATTGGTGCTTACCCTGAACGCATTCTCGTTTAACAACGAATTCTACCATCAAGTGGGAGGGGTTGCCATGGGCAGCAAAATGGGCCCAAATTACGCGTGTCTTTTTGTAGGCTACGTAGAAGAACAAATCGGTGAACAGTACACTGGCACAGTACCTCAGCTACACAAGAGATACATCGACGATGTGGTAGGCATCGCGCGTTGCAGCCGCGTTGAACTTGAGGATTACATTGCATTTGTCTCCAATTTTCATCCCGCTCTGCAATTCACACATACAATCTCTGAAACTGAACTACCTTTCCTGGATATCAATCTGCGCATTTCAGGCGACCTCATCCGCACTTCCATCCACTACAAAGCCACCGATACACACAGCTATCTCCACTACGATTTATCACATCCCCGCCACTGCAAAGAGAGCCTCCCATGCAGCCAGCTTCTACGCCTTCGACGCATCTGTTCTGACCAAGCCGACTTTCTAGACAAAGCCCAATAGATGGCCTCATTCTTTGAGAGACGCGGCTACAGCGCTCAAACTCTGAAACATGACCTCGAGAAAATGAAACACCTATCTCAAAGCGACGCTCTTTCCAAAAGCAACTAAACAGAGGAAAAGATGAGCAGGATTCCTTTAGTACTAACATACCATCCTTTAAACACTCGAGTACAACGAATCCTGCTTGACAATTTCAAAGTTATTGCAGACGACCCAGCAACAAGCCTCATCTTTCCTCAACCACCAATAGCTGCGTTTCGACGTGATGACAACTTGCGAACATCACTAGTTCACACGGCAGAAAAGCAGGCTGCAACACGCGCAGGTACCTATCCGTGTCAACACCCACGTTGTCGTACTCATGTGGCCATATTTCCAGCGAAACAGATCTTCTGGGACCAAAGGATCGCTTAACGATCCAAGACTCCTTTACTTCTTTGTCCTCTGGTCTGATTTACTGCATCACCTGCCTTCACTGCCCTGCCATTTACATCGGCGAGAATGGGCGCACTCTGAAGGAACGTTTTGGTGAACATCTCCGAAGTATCAACAAGAATGCGCCTGGTTTTCCGTTTTCAGTTCTAACGGACATACCGCTGCGGACGCCCTGGTCCGTGGGATCAAACTCTGCGATGGGAACAAACAGAGGAATAGGCAGGACATGCGTCTCATCTTTCGTCTCGGAACATGTCAACCGCGCGGCCTCAATGCTGATTTTCAGTTTATTTGAAGTACGCGCGCGCGTGCACAACGCAACTTTCAAATTTCAAATTAAATAACAGGAAACGTGGCTCAATTCATAACGACATTCCAGTGATGAAGGGCACAGTCCCGAAACGTTTGGACATTTACTCTAATTTTGGCACTTCTAGAAACATTTTTAACCTTTATTTTTTATTGTAATAACAAGTGCGACGCAGCTTACAAAGTTTTTAATTTCTTTCATTGTACTTGTAACATGACTGGCCACCGCGTTCTTTTCTTGCAACTTCATCTGCTGGGAAAGGAAGGTTCCCATCACTGGCATGGTCTTTGTGCTGGCGTGGTCTCAAACGTATACTATTCCTTTAAAGGAAAGAGTACTGTCGACAAGATCAATTAGGGCTCCGTTCTTTTGTAGGAAATCTCGACCAAGGATAGCATCGTAGGCGAGGTTCTGCGTAACCTGAAACTCACAGATATTATTCCCTTCCGTGTTGCTGTAAAGGTATCGTTATCTTCCCCAACACTGGGACTCTCTCTCTATCTGAACAGACGAGAAGGAACCCTTGCTCATATTAGGCGAGATCTAGAAATGACCATAAATCTTTGTAACTAACTGTTCGTCTATGGCTGATACGCACGCTCCATTGTCCATAAGTAACTGAACAACTTGGCCTGCTATTTCACCTTCTGTAGTCAGGTCATTGCACGTTAGCTTGAACTCATTTTTACAAGAATGGAAATCGTTGCTTGGCTTCGATCGACGGTGATTTGTTGTGGACAAAGGTACCTGCTTATGTGAGAGTTGTGGGTTTCGCTCATTGGCTCTTGTCGACTTCACTTCCTGTTGTAATTGACTGTGTGGTGCTTGCTGCTTTTTCTGGGCTGTTTATCTTTTCTTCGTTTGGTAGGGCGGCTAACACATGATCTGGCGAATTTTCTCCTCCTCCAAATGTTGAATTGCGAGTGCGTACTGGCTGATGGCATGTTTGTTCAACTGTTCCTGCACTCTTTGCTTTGTTGACATGACGATTTGTAACTCTCTAGGCATACTGAGCATCTGTGGACAAGCGCGCTGAGGGATTAGTTGCGAGACGTTGATTTTCTTCCTGGTTGTAATGTGCATGGCTCGGGCTTTCTGGCTGGTAATAATTGTAACACTTATATTGTATATGACCAGTTCGTCCACATCTTTAACACACGGTGCTGTTACGTCGTGCAAGGCGGTTCAGGCGATCCACTCGAATGGTTCAGATTTTCTTATTTCTCGGTGAAACCGTTCCCCAATCGGCGAATTTCTTCCAGGAATTCCGGTGTCTGTTTGTTGTTGGCCTCTGAAAACGTAATGATGCTGGCTGCATTAACACCTCTGGATTGACTGTTGTCAAATTGCAAAGTTCCCTGTCGAAAGTTTATCACTGCACCATTAGCTCTCAAGAAATCTCGGCCTAGGACAGCGTCGTATGTTAGGTTCTTAACTACTTGTAGCTCGCGGGGAAATTTTCCTCCTGCTATTCCGAGTATGGCCCTGTTCGCACTAAGACGAAAATTTGAGTTTGGCGTTTGCAAAAAAAGTGAAAATTTTGTAATCACCAATTTTTTTTTTTGTTTCCGCAGCCCTGTTCGCACATGAAGATACGAAATTTTTTAGTGACAGATAACTTGATCAATTTACATCAAGATGTCGTGAAATGTGCGTCGGTGTCTGTTTCGCGCGAAGTTTCCGGTCGAATTTGTGAATAAAAAATGCTCCCCGAAATGTTTTTATGGCACTTTATTATATGGCTAGTGTTTGTAGCCGATATAACGCGCGCTCTGATCGGCTAAGTGCAGCTTCACGCCTGGGCATTATTCTCCCGTAATGCCCACGGGCCGATTACGGATTATGCAAATTAGGAAAGGAAAAACACTAAAGGTTATATCCAAAGCTAGACCATAATTGCTTTATTTACATTGAATATCGTTGTGATACAAGACGATGAGTGATGATTAACATTCAAAAAGTTAATTATATTACTATTTTAAGGAAAAAATAAGTTACATCGGCAAATTACGAACGAGTTAATCGGTCGGGAAGAAATTGAAATATTCATACATTGAAGAGCAAAGCCACGAAAGGAAAGGAAAACTGCCAGTGAAATGAAAACATTTAAGCGATATTTGTCCTCAATAAACATGGGAGGCATAGTAAAGTTTTGGACTTACCGGCTGCTGTCCTTGACCACTTATTGGCAAAGTTTTTCATAGATATCGGAAAACGGATGGCGACGATTATGAACCAGACACGGTCCCTGTAGGATTTGTAGCGAAGTATACAGAGGTTCCTTTCCGAGGGCAGGTCTCCTTTCACTGTTCTTTCACCATTCAAAAGGCAATTGGTGACACCAGAGCAGTACAGCAGTCAACATCAACAAATTCTCTGGCTGTAACACAAGCCAGTTTAAACATCTTCAAGGACCATCAGATTTAAACAGCCGAGTGGTTTTCTTTTTTTGCGGTGTGGACATTCCAGCATCTCTGAGCGCCAGTTCAATATCTTTAACGGGCCAGTAATTATAATCCAGGAAACTCAGAAAAGGCGAAGAGTTTTCATCGAAAGTGTCAACGAAGAATAGTACTGATTCCGTTCAAATCGTATTTTCTTTTACCGACACAGCCGCACGACTTTTGAGCAAGTTTGAAGCACTTTTCTGTAGGATTTGACGTTTGGCGGTTGATTCTTGAGAATGTCGATGAAAATTCTCTCGTCATATAGTAACACAACTGTACTAAAATACTTTTCGCGGCCGTATTGATTATTGTTTTCCAAAAATAAATCTATTTTCTTGACGGAGTACGCGTCAGTTCGCTTGATTTGAAAAGATGAATGGATAGATAAGCGCCCGCATCACCGGATGTGAAGTAGCGACTTCCCCTTGAATTTAGATTTTTCCTTTCTTTAGAACCGTTTCGTTAGCCATATAATAAACAACTTAATAACCTCGACCGTTCGGTCCTTACGGGAAAATCTCAAACCTCGGCCTATCCTATTGACCTCGCTATCGCTCGGTCAATACGGCAAGGCCTCAGTTTGAGATTTTCCCGTAACGACCTCACTCTCGGTTATTAAGTAGTTATTATTGCCCTTTGCTTTTCATGCAGAACCTGTTCTTGCTACATCAACATTTAGTTATAGTTTTGGTTGCTAGGCCCGATTCGCCTGTTATGGATTTTGGAGGTTTTAATTCAGCTGCGAAGACACTGCCATCACCTTCGTTTTCACCCGCACTTGATATTTCTCCAGCGCCATTTTCCTGAGATCTTGTTCCGTGGAAATATGCGAATGGGTAGAGATTAATTCCACGATTTACGGAGGCTCTTAATACATGTAATATGTTCCGAGAGAGAACACTCGCGGGAAGTCATACGGTCACGCTCGCTTCGTAATCCATATGTTGCAAATTTGATGACCCAATGATGGATGGATGTCAATTAAGGAACAAAGGATTTTCTCGCCTGACAAAATTTTTACAGCCTCCAAAGCTAGTCGACGGAATATTTGAAGTTTCGTTCCGCTTGCAAAAATTTTGGTGGGTGCAAAAATTCGTTCGCACTAGAAATGGCTTAGCGTTGACATATTTTTGTTGCAAAACAAACAAAATTTCGCGTAGTGCGAACAGGCCGTATAACTTGAATTTTTCCAAGCACCGGCAGTTCCTTTCCGCTGACAGTTTTGACACTGACCAAGGCACTCGGCTGTAACTTGGGTAGTTCATCTTTATATACGTCTCCTGTAAACTGTTTATCAATTACAGTATGTGGCCCTTGGTCCGCGAATTTTCCCAACATTATGTCATTTTTCTCGTTAAATAAAGTACGACCAAAAACGAAGGTGTACGATTAAATATTGATTATTATTCTTTCGTATGATGAAGTTCCGGCCCTCCCGCTGATATCGAAGGCGAGAAATTCGAGTTTGTTGACAGGTAGGTCTTGAATTGTCTTATTTTGCGGCTCCGTGAAATACATTGTCAAGTTTACTTAGCTTGTACACGGATAAAACTGAACGGGAGCACCTGTTTTTTTGCAATACAAGTTAACAGAGACACTTATTTCTTCTGGTGGGAAAGAAGTTGTGGCAGAGTTTAAAATTATTGTTTTATCAACGCTTGAA
>JAHPZR010007068.1:0-10000 GCA_019787425.1 Platygyra sinensis | reverse complement strand
TATAAATTGTTTATCTGTGAACCAGCAAAAATTAAAATCCGAAATGAACCTGGGTCGAATTTTTGTTACTAAAAGAGAATTTTGTTACTCTTCTTAAGCAAACAGACTGGAGACCCCTGTCAGAGTTTTCCTCCATGGCCAGCACCGCAGACACGTAGAGGAGGTGCTGTTATCCCATGCTCCTTCATCATCAGTGTTACGGAAGACGGACGGCTGAACGTAGTGGAGAAAATTCAGTCAGCATTAAATAGCATGGACGAAAAATCTGTTATAAAAAATAACTATTTCTTAAAAAATAAATACTGTGTTACCAGATTTATTCACCTGTCCTTACGTGAAAAGATCCAAAGTAATATTGAAAGATTAAAGAAAGATTTTGATTAAAAAAAAAGAAAGCAAATAAAATTGGCTTGGGAGCGAGATCGTTGTCCAAAAAGAAAGCAGATTTATTTTACACTCGCAATGACTCCTATCGAGACTGTAGCTTAGATATACCAAGGAAGATGATAATATAATAAAATTTGTTAAAACTCTCATTCTCGTGAGGATTTACGCTTACTTTTCGTGCTGTTTATATGACTCGCGGACCAAGGACCACATTCGCGGGCCAAGGGCCTGGGAACACAGTCACCTTTTTCTCGAATTGCAAGGAAAATATCACCGTTTGGAACTTGCCACTTTAAGATTATTGCAACAAACAAAAAAGCTATCGGCTGCAGGGAAAATTTCGGCTTCTTACGTCTTGATGCAGGTAAGATATTCGAGATTACAACTTTTTGTCGCGGACCACGGGCCACATACTGTACTGACATGCCTGCTCCAGTGTCTACGAGTAACGTAATATCTTGGCCATTCAGCCGGGCGGTGACCGTTAGGTCACGTAGCTTGGTTTCATTATTTGTAATGTGCACTGCTCAGCGGTTGTAGGTGGATTTTCACCTGTGGTCTGGATAGGATCTGGCATACAATCAGGCAAGCTGTCTTTGTTAACTGCAGTGGATTCGCTTCCGGTGGAAGGACTAGGTTGTGGCTGCGAGAGATCTGGTTCCGAGGTCCTTTCGATGTTTCCTTCCGTGCATAAGTCAACAGGGACATCGGTCTCTGCTGTAATTCTTCTTTTAGTAAGGCGTACAGCGTTAGGGAATGGGACAGTTTCTGAGAGGTGATGTTTTTCCTGACTTTGTGGTGGGTCATTCACCTGAATTCTACTAGGTTGGCTTGGGTCTAGTGCACTGTTGACCAGCTGCTGACGTATTTCCGGTGGGGGCTTGGTTTCCAGGTTTCCAGGTAACTCGCGCTCGGAACGGTCAGTGGTTGTAACTCCACAAGTTGCTTTAGTTTGCTTCATTGTTTGCTGGTCACTTTGTTTTGGGACTTTAATAACCGCAGTTGGCAACTGATTTTTCTTCACTGGACTTTGCTGGATCACCTCTGGGACCAAGTGAGATGTATTTGATAACTGTTGCGTTAGTTCCTTGCAAATTTGCGAGCCAACATCGCTCCAGTTTATTCTTGGAAACTGGCCTCTTTCTTCTGGAATTGTTTGGTTATTTGTATTTTGTCCTAGATGAGCGACAAAACTATCAGCATACTCTTCTTCATCGAGCACAGCCATACGAGGGTTCCTTGGATTAAAAGAGGGCAATTCGTTTTGTCGCTGAGTTTGATTATAGCCTGAGGGGGAATGTTAATTGTCATTCGTTTGACGTCGCTGCTGTTTTGGTTGGAATCGGTCGTAATTACTGGCTTCTCGCGAAGATCTCTGATTACAGGTCTGTTGAATATGGCCAACTCTTCCACAAGTATAACAAATGGGCTGACCTTCTCGTGTTCGTGTTCGTGTTCAACCTGATTTGGCGAATTTCGTCGAGCTAACGCCTAAATCCTAGCATCCACTAGGCGAGAAAGTTCTTCTAAATTATCTTCCATTCGTCGAATTTCACGCTTGGAATCCGAGGGTTGTCAAACACTCACGAACAAACTCCTATGGAATCTCATGCATTCTACTGGTAATCCATTGGTGATATGCATATCATTATGGGGACTGTCACAGCAGTCTGGGAGGAGCTGCTGGGAGGTTGTGCATTCTACTCGTCCATTAGTACGATTGGTACCAATAGAATATCACTCATTCTACTGGTATTCCATTGGTGAAATGCATATCATTATGGATTTAGAATATTTTTGATTCTTCAGGCTGGGAGGTGGTGCATTCTACTTGTCCATTGGTACGATTGGTACCAATAGAATATCTTAATTCTATTGGTATTCCATTGGTGATATGCTTTTCCTTATGGGGACTTAAATATTTTTGTCGCTCTAGGCTGAGAGGTGGTGCATTCTACTTGTCCATTGGTACGATTGGTACGATTGGTACCAATGGAATATCACTCATTCTACTGGTATTCCATTGGTGAAATGCATATCATTATGGAATATTTTCTACGCTTAAGGAAGTGGTGCGTCGGTTACTCGTATGTTAGTAGGTCAGTTCTGAGCGTGATATTGGAGAAATAAAATGGAAATAGCTGCCTATTTTTTCGATGGAACCTCCTACCCAAAAACCTATTGACAACCTAGGATTGGTACAATTGGTACCAGGGGATTATCATTTTTTTTCCATAGGTATTCTATTGGTGAAATGCATCTTATTATTGGGTTTATGGGATATCATTTTTATCTGATTGGTTAAATGTATCTTATCACAGGGAGATTTGTATGGCGATTTTTATGGTTGATTTTATTTGTAATTTTACAAATGTAGTGAAGTTGCACTGTATAACTGACACTTACATTAAAACTATTTTTGTGTTTATGAATGTCATATATAATTATAATATATGGTGGAGATCTGTGTTAAATATAAAATGGAATAAAAATACATAGGTCTATTGAATTGTTTTGTTTATTATATATTTAGATGTTGCTTGGATTGTAGTTTAAGTTTTATCAGATAGATATAAGTAATCATCTGATATTGTTCTACCAGTTTGCAGCTTGGGCAACATCCTCATTATGGTTGTCCAGCAGGTATAGCATTAGAAACAAAAATCTCCAGCGATTCATGTGTTTGGTGATTATAGCATATTTGGATAGCCAACTGAAGAGTTGCCCACAGACCTCTGTGTACCTCTGTGTAATATCCTGCAGAAGTAATATTTATATGGTTAGTTTCATGATTTCTCATTGAGTTAAATCAGTGTTCCACGCATATTCCATATTTCTTGCATGCAATAGTGGGCGAAATTTGAAACGCCATATGGTTTGTGAAATAAAAATATTGAAAGTTTTGCAGTAGTTTATTTTTGGAAACGTCACTTAGTCTGATTACAGGGAGCAGTGCAATGTCCATGCTATTAATGCTGATTTGTTAATAGGTTTGTCTTTGTAATTGTTAAATTTATTTCATCATGCTGGCAATGGTTAAAGAATTCATCATTGTTTGGCAATATTTTAAAAAAGCATGTAATCTTAGGTGCTACCTGCAGTTCGGCACATGTGTTATTATTGCAATTTTGTTTGCACCATGCATCAATATGATTCTTGAGGTATCTGTCGCAGACCATCACCATATTTGACATCTTTATTGCAGTGGTTGTAAGGGTATTGCGTTTTGGATTTTGTGAAAATTTTTTTCAGATGGCAGGCATCGTCGTAGCAAATTGTGTCTGAAAAAGAATAGTTACTTTGTTTATTTTTTTCCATTGAATATTATTTCGAGGAATATTTCTCCCTTGAAATTACTGTTAGAATTTTTTTTTTTAAAGATTACTGTACCTATTGTCTGCATTACTGGTGACTGCATGATTTCACGTAAGTGAGCATATACTTGGGTCTTGCTTTCTGACCCAAATAACTCTTTCACATCCACCACTATTGAACAGGGTTTGACAATGGCGAGGATTCCTGTAAAAAAAGAAGAATATTATATGGTGTTAGGTAAGCGTAAAGCTGACCTAGGTTATTTTGGTAAAACATACAGTTATACGAGGCTTGTATTTTGTGTGGGCTCCCCTCGTAACATTAGCCTGCAGTACAATTAATTGCGTTGGTCTTGGTCAATGGCATTTCACGCATACCGGTAAATTCAAAAGTATCAGTGATACGGTTCAGCCTACCATATGTATCAATGTCAGTGGAAACCCCTGCTACTTCTTTGTCCTTGTTGTCATTCAAGTTATCAGTGTCGTCTGGTTTGCCTTCTAATTTATTGAGGACATGCATCCTTTTTATTTAAAGTACCTGAATAAAAAACATTATGTTGAAGAGGAAGTAAGATACCTGGTAATTACTGTTGTGTAAATCCAATAAATATGCATACCTCCCCACACAAGGGGATTTTTTATAACAACTCCACCCCTCTGGAAATTCCAATTAACCTTCATTCATCTCTTTAAATATATTGGTCTTACAACACCCCCACCTACCAGGAATTCCAATACCTTCCGTGTGGGGAGTATAGATATTTTCTGGGACAACACATTTCAATAAAATGAGACTTTTTTATGATATAAAAATTAATCACAAAAATAAATTTCACCTCGTGCGACTTTTACGCTGTTTTCGTGCTTAGCGACCTCCCACGTGCACCATAACTCAATAGTACACGCTGTGGCGTTTACCAGTTGTTAAATAAGGCCTAATCTTACTAATGTTACATACTAGTTTCTCTTGTCTTAGATTTTCCAGTGAACAGCTGCAGGAAGTCTTGGTACTCTTTTGTGTCAGACAGTTGCATTTTTGATGAAGAGTACATGTTCATTGTACTAAAAAAAGGAGACAGGTTCATCAAACAAGCCAAATGATCTTCCTTCGGTATTGACCAAGATGTCTCAAAATTTATCCCATGTGCAGTGGGGCATAAATACTGTTTTTGCCTCATGGCCATCTGCTAATGCCTTTGATTGTACATTATCCATAATGTCATTTAGAAACTGGTGAAAGGCACTCTTGCATAGTCTTGAAAAATAACAAAGATTGTCAGTAGTTTATTTACAAGAAGTAAACTAAGGGAACTATTCATTAGGATAGTGCAAATATATAAAATATAGTTCAGCATGAAAATGGATAATGTTTTTTTGATAAACGGATATTGAAAACCAAAGTTGGCAAAATTTAATCGACATGTTTATACATGAATGAGAAGTTGCTAGTGGTCATAACTTAACTCATTTGATTTCTTAACTGTACAGCATCATTGCTTTAGTTGTAGTGGTAAGGGGATTATAAATAATAAAACGTTCCTTATAATAATTTGAAAGGTACTGATCAGCTTATTTAAGAATTCACATCAGCAACTATACACATGGCAGACATTTGCAAAAATGCAAAGAAGAAGAAATTTAAATATGTATCAACCTCCTACTATAGTTAGAATACTCCTAACTATGCCTTATTTAGCAGCCCTTATAGTATAGCTTCATGTGAAAAAAATATTGCCTATCATTTGCATCCCAAAAAAATAAATTAAGAATTTTGGAGGGGGTAAACTATGCTTAATATGAGTGGGCCACAATTTTATGACTTCGGTTAGCAATTCCTCACTAAAAAATTTTTGTAGCAAAAATTCATAGAATCCAACAAAAAATCACAAAGTTTTGATGTTGTGTACCAGATAACACTTTTAGGGCGTAAAGGATTTTAATTAATGTCATTTCCCTGAAAATCAATGTTATAAATGAATTCTATGGAAACTTTCCTGAATCCAACAAAAATTTACAAAGTTTTGATGTTGAGTGCCATATAGCACTTTTAGGGTGTAAAGGATTATAATTAAGGTCCTTCCCCTGAAAATAAATGTTAAATAAAGATTTCTGTTGAAACTTCCCTGAAAATACCTTACCAAGCACCGTTTTCTAGTAATAATTTGCATTCCACAGTAAGGCCTAGTTTACACGTCGCATTTTACATGCGCCAAATCAAATACTAATTTTGGTCGACTCGAATGAATACGTTCCGCTGATTTGATTTAAAAGTCGCATTGTTTTGCCGAATAAAATTGCTGAGCGCGAGTGACGTGTTTTAAATACCCATCGAGCAAACATAAATTATTTAACACAATTTCAGTTTGATTCAGCACATGTAAAATGCGGCGTTTTATGCCTCTGGCTCGCTTAACCTAAACATATACATCACATTGCCTTGGCTGAGCTCTGTTTGCTGGAGTTAACTATAAAAATTGAGACCATGATTTGCCATATTTTGGCCACCTTCATGGCCGTTTAATTCATAAAAACTAAACCAAATTACATGAAATCTAATACCCTAATTTATTTCCAGCAAAGGTGAGGGCAAACCCGCCCTCACTAAAAGATCCAGAAATGAAGCTACGTATTGTGGGAAGGGAACCAGAGTGGGAAAAAACAGTTTCTTTCGTGGAGCTGAAGAAAAAGAGGCCTGCAACTTGTCCGATGCCACTTATGTATGCCTGAGTTAGAGTCCCGTATGTGAACTGATCCTAGTCAGTAAAACATTAACCAGCATTGCCAGGCGCATAAAATCATTTATTCCTCCAGGTAATAAATTTCCTTTATGCCTCTGGCTCGCTTAACCTAAACATACTACATCACATTGCCTTGGCTGAGCTCTGTTTGCTGGAGTTAACTATAAAAATTGAGACCATGATTTGCCATATTTTGGCCACCTTCATGGCCGTTTAATTCATAACAACTAAACCAAATTACATGAAATCTAATACCCTAATTTATTTCCAGCAAAGGTGAGGGCAAACCCGCCAAAGCCCTTTCGAGCCAAAAAGAAAGGGCCGCCCCACCCGAAGCCAAGGCAATGGACAACATGACAAGACGAAGGAGCAATTACAGTTTGCTGTCAACATATACACTGTATGCCAAAACTGGGCAGGCATTGTTGAGATCACCTTAAGGATCATAAAGATGATGAATCAAATTGCACCTAGTGGACCTGGTGCATGTGGTGGCTAAAAGCAAAAACAGTTAATTTAAAGGAACAACTTTGTGCCCCTTGCTCACATGAAATAATAATAATCTACAGCCAAGTGGCCCCTGCTCACTTGGTACTCATAAACAATGATAACTAGTCTACAACCAAGTGGCCCCTGCTCACATGGTACCTAAAAAACAATAAGTGATCTACATCCAGGTGGCACCTGCTCACATGGTACTCATAAGCCATAATGATAATTAATCTACAACCAAGTGGCCCCTGCGCACATGGTACTGAAACAATAGTAACTAATCTACAACCAAGTGACTCCTGCTCACATGGTACTCAAAACCAAGAACCACTAATCTACAACCAAGTGGCCCCTGCTCACATGGTAATTAAACAATAATAAGTAAACAACCAAGTGGCTCCTGTACGCATGGTACTCAAACAAGAATGATAATTAATATTAGTCTACAACCGACAACCAAATGTGGCCCCTGCTCACATGGTACTTAAACAAAAATAAGCACTCTATGACTAAGTGGCTCTTGATCACATCGTACTCGTAAACAAGATGATACTCTACAACCAAGTGGCCTCTGCTCACATGGTATTCATAAACAATTCTTGGTTTTCATGTGATGTCATCATATTACCAAAATTTAAAATTACCTTGCGTTCTGATGTTTTAATGCCCTTAGATATTACAAAATTAAAAATGACCTTGCTTTCTGATGTTTTAATTCCATTAGATAAAAGACACTAAGAATTTGACGTTTTGCAATGTTTACCTTGAAAGGCTTGTTCTTTTTTAATTTCCAAGCTTTTGCGATGCGTGACATGGAAATGGTGACCCGAGAAGGCTGTCACGTAAAATACACCTGATTCTGACGAGGTTGTTTAGATAGCAGTTAATCGTCTATACAAATCCCGGATTCTTGACTTTACTCATTGAATGGTTAGGATTTTTAGCGTTGGTCAAATGACTGGTGAAAACCAAGAATAATAAAAATTAATCTACAGTCAAGTGGCAAGTAGACTAAAACCAAGTGGCCCCTGCACACATGGTACTTAAAAACAGTAACAACAATTAATCTACAACCCAGTGGCCCCTACACACATAGTTACTTAATCATAGTAAAAATCAATCTAAGAAGATATAACGAAGAGACAAAATTCCCTGTTACTCCGAGTTTCGTGCTCACGCACTCATCAGACAGTATTTAATGGAGAATAAACCTATCAAGTTATATATATATATGTACACGCGTCTATTGTTTATAAAAAGCAGGGCAGTGCGGTTCTAATCACAATTAGGTGTGAGAAAAAGCTAATAGGGTATTGTTGAGTCAATTGTTCCGAAGGTAAAACTTGTTTTCGTGGCGGCACTTAGAAATCAGTTCTGATCTTTTATTTAGGATTCTGTCGGGGTTTGCAGTAATGATCATTAGTTTCTCTGTTAAGCATAGGTCGCATCGTTTAGAAATGTTGTTGTAGGGTCTTGCACGCCTGATTATAGACCATTTAATGTTGAAGTCTTGGTTATTGTCACGTAGTTTCCAGATGTATTTGGAGAGTTCGGTGCTTGGTAAGGTATTTTCAGGGAAGTTTCAACAGAAATCTTTATTTAACATTTATTTTCAGGGAAGGACCTTAATTATAATCCTTTACACCCTAAAAGTGCTATATGGCACTCAACATCAAAACTTTGTAAATTTTTGTTGGATTCAGGAAAGTTTCCATAGAATTCATTTATAACATTGATTTTCAGGGAAATGACATTAATTAAAATCCTTTACGCCCTAAAAGTGTTATCTGGTACACAACATCAAAACTTTGTGATTTTTTGTTGGATTCTATGAATTTTTGCTACAAAAATTTTTTAGTGAGGAATTGCTAACCGAAGTCATAAAATTGTGGCCCACTCATATTAAGCATAGTTTACCCCCTCCAAAATTCTTAATTTATTTTTTTGGGATGCAAATGATAGGCAATATTTTTTTCACATGAAGCTATACTATAAGGGCTGCTAAATAAGGCATAGTTAGGAGTATTCTAACTATAGTAGGAGGTTGATACATATTTAAATTTCTTCTTCTTTGCATTTTTGCAAATGTCTGCCATGTGTATAGTTGCTGATGTGAATTCTTAAATAAGCTGATCAGTACCTTTCAAATTATTATAAGGAACGTTTTATTATTTATAATCCCCTTACCACTACAACTAAAGCAATGATGCTGTACAGTTAAGAAATCAAATGAGTTAAGTTATGACCACTAGCAACTTCTCATTCATGTATAAACATGTCGATTAAATTTTGCCAACTTTGGTTTTCAATATCCGTTTATCAAAAAAACATTATCCATTTTCATGCTGAACTATATTTTATATATTTGCACTATCCTAATGAATAGTTCCCTTAGTTTACTTCTTGTAAATAAACTACTGACAATCTTTGTTATTTTTCAAGACTATGCAAGAGTGCCTTTCACCAGTTTCTAAATGACATTATGGATAATGTACAATCAAAGGCATTAGCAGATGGCCATGAGGCAAAAACAGTATTTATGCCCCACTGCACATGGGATAAATTTTGAGACATCTTGGTCAATACCGAAGGAAGATCATTTGGCTTGTTTGATGAACCTGTCTCCTTTTTTTAGTACAATGAACATGTACTCTTCATCAAAAATGCAACTGTCTGACACAAAAGAGTACCAAGACTTCCTGCAGCTGTTCACTGGAAAATCTAAGACAAGAGAAACTAGTATGTAACATTAGTAAGATTAGGCCTTATTTAACAACTGGTAAACGCCACAGCGTGTACTATTGAGTTATGGTGCACGTGGGAGGTCGCTAAGCACGAAAACAGCGTAAAAGTCGCACGAGGTGAAATTTATTTTTGTGATTAATTTTTATATCATAAAAAAGTCTCATTTTATTGAAATGTGTTGTCCCAGAAAATATCTATACTCCCCACACGGAAGGTATTGGAATTCCTGGTAGGTGGGGGTGTTGTAAGACCAATATATTTAAAGAGATGAATGAAGGTTAATTGGAATTTCCAGAGGGGTGGAGTTGTTATAAAAAATCC